>JACXGM010024988.1:0-15494 GCA_016801145.1 Umbra pygmaea | reverse complement strand
AGTTTATGCAATCCATGTATCTATATTATTTGCTTTTGACAAAAACAGTTTGGATATCTTTATAGATGAGATCCTTGCCGTTCTAGCAGTATATAACATGACGGGTTTTGCGCATGTTTACAATATGTAATTAATCAATGTATGTGACGTGCGCGAAAAGGTCCCGGTGCCGGTTTACCTGTGGATGAACAGGTTAACAGTTCAGAGTAAGGAAGAGGTGGGGGTCATTTGGGCAGAGCAAGAATAGTTTGAGAGAATTCAGACTATTTGGCACCAGAGGATTAGCGGGTGATTTGAAAGGCGGGAACAAGAAGATTATATTATGTGTTTAAAGAATTAGCCAATCAGAAGGCTGTAGCAGATTATGTCATTTTGGAGATAATATGCTTGGTTGCCATGTTTCTGATTGTCTTTTCTTGCAAGAATAAAAGGTTGGGACAGTATGGAAAATGCCCAAACAAAGTAATTGGAATATTCAGTTCACCCTGTACTATATTGAAAACACATTATTAACATGTTTTATTTTGTGAATTAAATATATTTTTGAAAATATACCCACTGTATATCTCAGACATTCTCCCAAATTAAGTTCTTTATTTTAAAAACATGAATTACATTGTGTATGCCAACATATTTGGGGTGTTTTTATGTTTCAGCTGCACATTTTGTTATTAGGCTATATGCGTCCTTCTATACGTTGCACCTGCATGTTTCCTTTTGCTGTTTCATGCGAGAACATTCCACACATTCCATTTGTTTTTTTTATTTATTTCAAAACAAATGAATTGTTCATATTTCAGTTTTGTAAAAAAGTTCCCTCAGAACGTAATTTAATGCAATTTTGGGCTGAAATATATATTCATTTAAAAATAAGTTGGGACCATTGATTGTTTACCACTATTTAACATCAATGTTTTCTTTAAATACCACTTATTAAGCAAAGATTTGAACAATGAAGAGATCGGTTGGTTAAGTTTAGCAGTGGAATTTTCCCCTATTCATTCATTATTCATGTCCTCAGCACTGTACGAGGACATGAATAATGGATATACGGAGTATACCTGAATGGAGCCTTCGTTGCCTTATTATGCACTTCATAATGTGCAGTGGAATCATGTTTTGTGGCCAGACAAGTCAACATTTCAAATACATTGTCTTTTCCAGTGACATCCCTGCATTTTCCAGCAGGACAAAGATGAACCACATTTTGCCCAGATTACAAGTGCATGGATGTGTAAGCAGAGAGTGCAGGTGCTAGCATGGCCTGCCACTAACAGAAATGTGATAATGGATCATTGTCCTAAATTCATAAGTGAAGACTTGTGTGAAAATCTGACAATGTTTTAGGTAATGTATAAATGTAGACATATAGACCATTGTAAAGGGTTCACAAACTTTTGAGCACCACTATGGGTGGCAGGTCACATATGACATGTACATTTGTCTGAAATATAAACATTTTTGTATTCACTTTATTTCTTCTTAAACTCCAGGAGGGATGTGTTTTGTAGAAATCAGTTTTTATTGTATTCAGTGGACCATGAATTTCATCATTCAAATCAGAGGTTTTCCTCACAGGGCTCTACAGTGCCACCGATTTACTTGCAAATGCAACTAAAAATAGAATTCAATACATTCAAGCAGCTGCACGCTTGTGAGCAGTGACTTAAACACCAAGGCGAATACTCCCCTGGAAAAAAATTAGATCTAAGACGAGCCAATCATAGCCTAGTTAAGCAAAAAGGGTCAGTGATGGGACGTCCGACTCTATTTACGAAGTCAGCTCATTCCAAAACATTCTTATGGCAAAACAGGGGTAACTGTAATTAATGGAAATTTTGCCGCATTACTCATACAGACTTATGGTAAGGCCATTCAAGTCATTCTGACTTTGGTACATATTGAATTGTTGTTTCACTGGAACATTTCCAAGAATAGACCAATTGGTTACAATTTAAAGCAGTGATTACACTGTATTCAATTTACAGTGGTGCTATTCCACAGCAAGAAAATTGTTAAAATAATTGCTGCCCCAGCAAAAATAAATTTTGTCTTCAATCATGCTCGAGTTGAGTAACAGCTCAATGTATCTCCCGAGCAACAAGCCAATAAGTCCAGCTCTATGCAGACACGAGTTGCATGAAGCCTGCAGCGCGAGATTCAGCTCACTTCAGAGTAGGGAGAGAGCATGTTTTCAGTCACCGGAGAAAGTTCAAAGTACCAACAGTTACAAGCTACATTAATTAGCAATCTAGCTAGCGTGCTAAAACATGCATTATTATCAAGCCAAAATCACACAACAGACGAACGTCAATGGTGTCATTATCAACCAAGTATTGTGTGTGATATCAGTTCATATGAGTAGAGTTGCTCGCCATAGGCAGCGTCAAGCTGCTGAGTACAGCGTCAACACGTCATAGCGCTTAAAATTCGGAAAATAGTCTTGGTTTATAATTTTAAGCGCTATGAAGTGTTGACGCTCGAGGGCTGTCTGTACTCTGTCATTCATTCATGTGCATTCTATCTGCACCGCATACGTGAGTCCTCTGAAATGGTCCCAGATATACCACTATTGCTGCCACACGAGGCAGAGTTTTGGTAGTGAAATAGGGATGCCTGAGGGCCTCAGTGAGGGAGAGAATGGAAAAGAGGAGAAGAGAGAAACTATAGAGGAGATGGAAAGAAGAGGAGAGAGTAGATCAGAGTTGAACAGATGAGAGGAGAGATCAGAGAGAGGAGGGAAGAGGGGAAATGAACGAGGAGCGAGGTCAATTGGGCACCAATTGTTTGACAATGATTCTGTAAAATATGCCAAGCTAATTTTGCTATTTGAACAGGAATTGCAATGATGACCTAAGCAGTTGTGCTTCCACAATGTTTTTAGGCTGTGCTTTTTGTGTGTAACAAAGCACTACATTGTGTATGAAGTCATTATGCCTTATTGCCACAGTAACAATATGTGTATAGTGCATCTAGATCTTCTGTGTGTGCTTACAGTTTTCATCTTAAAAAAGGACAGCGCAAAACACTGCCTCAAAGTTGATACACTTTCTAAAAGCCTCTCTGTGGAATTCACCCTGGGAGGTAGATCTAAAAAGCTGTGATCCTATGAGAAACAACATATAGCATAGGGGTCAGTTTTGGATCCACAGTACTTCTAAACCACTCTGTATAACTCATGAATATCTAAATTCAGAAATATGATGATTGGGACATAAACAGACCTACAGTAAGTATTTTAACATATTTGCTTCCATATTATTCTGGTAATTCACGTGTGACTCTCACTCTCTGCTGTAGCTGGAAAGTATCAGTGTGAACCTGAGAGTTGCCAATTAAATCCCTGATCAGGCCTGTATTCCAGATCTTTCTGGAAATGCCTACTCATTCAAAACAGCACTGTAGTGTATTCCAAACCAACTATGCATATCTTAACAACAAAACTATGTATACCGCTTATTACTCGAGATACAAATTTCCACTGAACAGTAAAAATGAGGGACAACATGTTTACTTGTTTATTTCACATTGCTTGACATGTGCCATGTCTGGTCTAGCATATTACTTAATTTATATTTAAAATATAAATCATCCTACTATACATAGACCTGCAGTTTCACACATTAGCACTTTTGTCCAGGAGTAAGTTTAACCTGATTGTTGTTTTAACTGACTAAAAGACCTCTGGTGTCATTATAGCCCAAATTTAACATTTTTACAGATGAATTACTTCATACTCTAAAGGTCTGGAGTGTAACCAGGCTAGGTTATCAAATGAGAGGAGACATGGGTACCATAATCTTTTTTGTTGCCACACCACTCTGGGACCTGTTTTGACCTGTACTTGACAGGATTTGCATTTTAAAGTGACAGCACACTACGCTAAAATCACTATTGTACATTTTAATTCCTACTATGCTTTCCACACTAACCACTACCAATGTTACTATGAGCTTCTCTTTCTTTTGAGCTTCTTTTTATTAGTTTGTGTTTAAACTGTATTTTTGTTTTTGCACTGTGGGTGTAATTGCTTTATGTATTTGTCTGATTTACTCAGAACACTAGCAAACAGACAACATTCTAATCAGGTTATCTTTCTCTATATAGCCCCATCTCCTCACCTCCAGACTAAACACAGAACATTATAATGTTCATCCCCAACAAGCTGGGTCAAATCCCGGTCAACAGCAGGGCAAAGTGAAGTCAGCTTAGTCTCTCACACACTCAAAATGCAGTGGGTCGATGAGAATGTGTAGCAGATGAACACAGAAGTGAGGTGAAAAGACCCAGAGACCCCCCGACCATTCTGACCAACACTTCCTACACAAGGCATCCCTCTCCTGGGATGTATTTCGTAGACAAACCCTTGCCTCTGGTTCTCTTGTTGTAAAGCTAACCAGTGAAACAGATGGATGCATATTAAAATTCAGAAAGAGGCCTTCCTCCCCACCCGCTAAGACGTAGGCAGTGTACTGATGTGTTCTGGGCGACAGGGGAAAAGGCTTGATGGAGTATAAAGTGAATTAAATTTATGTTTCGTTAGCGTTTAACGCCCTGCCCTGAGTCAACGCTCTGGGTGTTCCGGAGAATGGGAAAAGAGACAGCAAAGAGGAGTAAGAAAACAGGGAGGCCAAGTACCCAGAAGCCACTTGAATATCCCTTGACAAGTCTTACAATCACTTTCACTCAGGTAAAAATACACGCACATGCTCACAATCCAGGTTAGCTCTGAATATATCTATGCTCCCTAGCCTCTCAATGTTTCTCCATGTTGGCAGTGCTGCATTCCTGGTGAGAGTGTATGGCCTTAGATGCAGTCAGTGAGTTGAATGGTGTTGTGTTGAAATTCTGAGGATGTAGCACGATAAGATTTGGATAAGTGTTTATAGGCTCTCAATGTTTATATTAGGGAGATCTGCTCACCCTTCCTCTCTTCAAAGCTCAGTCCATCTCTCCTGCCTCAGCAAACCTTATCAGGTAATTATTGCCATGAATGGATGGCTAATGACCCTCACATCAACCTTGTTGAAGACACAGCAGAAAGGAAGATGGTATCTGTCCACTTGTAATGAAGCAGGGGCGGTTGGGGTGAAGGGGGTGAGGTGGGCCGAAAACATAGTACTGGAACGTCAATGTCATCACTATGATCAGTTTCAGAGCACCTAAACTAGCAGAGGAAAAACACATTACACATCCCCAAGGATATGAATGTTATTGATTCTGCATTTGTTATAAAAATATCTTTTGATTTTTATTTAATTTTGAGTTTAGTTTTTGATATACATTTCAATCACATTTTTATAGTATTTTATAGTAATTTATTTCTTGACAGACCTTAGTTTATGTGGGAACCTAGGCATTATCTATATGTTACCATAGAAGATACTTAGCTTCTGCCGGGTCAGTGGGTCACAGATTTAAACCATTTATTGCAGGCAAATGATAAGCACCCAAATACTAAAATCAATTTCTTCATTTAACCTTAAATAAAACCTCTGAATCTATGTCATCACTACCGGTACTGGAGCTCACCCTGCTGGCGAGGCAAGGACCCAACAATCGGTGTTTCCTGCTTTCTGACAACACTGTCCCATCCCATCAATTACCTCATTAGCAACAACCAGGAAAACCTGCATTCTAATAGGCCCTTAGCCTGCCTTTATGACTGGGAATTGTGGGGTATTGTATGCTGTGCTGTTTGTCTGATCCAGTGTTGTGCTGTGTTTCAACATTCTTCAAAAAGTTCAGTATTTCTGAGTATTTAGCTATTTTCCTGCTGCTACAGTAAAGGTACACCTGTATCTTTGTATCAGAGTTATATGCTTTATGTCTGTGTGATATCCAGGCCATTTTATTTGGGATTACTGTTGCCATTGTCATTTTGTTGCCGTTTGGCACATACGGTATTGTGTGCATCCTTTAGAAAAGGAAAGCTAGAACATTCGAAAGCTAGAACATATAAAAAATGTAATATACATGTACCAGAGCTTGAATTGGCCCAGTACTCATTGGTATGCAGTACTGGTTTACTTTGTGGAGTACCAGAAGTATTTGTTTCATACCAGCACTTCTCATAAGCTCCCAGTACTTTTCAATTTTCATCTCCAATGGGTCTATAATAAAATGGACCAGTCTTGATAAACAGCCTACAGCCCTGCACAGTTTCTCAATTACCGTCATTTAGGGCACCTTGTGTAATGAAGTTTAGCTTTTGATTTGAATGGACATGAACCACTACCAAACCACCTTTTACTGGGAGCCCCTAAACTCCATTACCCAGGGTGCACCGAGTAACGTGAGTAATCTAGCAAAATCAAAATAGTATCCGAGTAGTTCAGTGGAGCTATACGTTGTATCATTCAGCTTACTAAACTGCTTAACTTTTACTCACATTTAGACTTACCTCAGCTGTGTGTAAGGTGGTAGGGATATGCACAGACTAAGCATAAACTGGACCAGTGCCCCGCACATTAGATATCAGTACTAAAAATAAAGAACCAGCCTGCATGCAGCAGAGACAGAGCGAGAGCGGATTGGGCAGAAGTGTCTGGGAAGGAGATGAATGCTTTATAAATACAGAATGTAAACTCCATCTCACTGAATCAGCCACACACAGGTAGTCTCTAGGGCCGTCGCTGATGTGGGGAATGGTGCATTTGATTCATGGGGCCCGTAGCCTTGGAGCCTTTGCTCCAATCTCAGTTGTTATTATTTGTTACATTCACATTTTTTAAAATATAATTGTCAGATATTACCGGGCCGTCCAACATCTCTTCTAATAAATGGTTTGTTCCAACTTTTCTTTCAGGCCAGGGAATATACAATTCTCACTCACACACAGACTGATATACATTACACAATGAATTGACTATTCAGTACATGTCAGCAATGCTCGACACTCACAAACGTGTTTGTACACATGTTACATACTCGCTGGACCATTATGTTGTTCAACTAACGGTAGAGTAAGCACCTTGATACAACTCATTTGCCAATTAGTGCGCATCACCTGCCTATGATAATAAACACACATTTCTTAGCGCACATTTTAACATTCAATCAATCAATCATTCATTCTTTATTTATTTATAGAGCACATTTTGTACATAACATGTATCTCAAAGTACTGAACACGCAAGATACTGACAGTGAAGATAAAGTAAAAAGCGTAATACATATTTACTTAAGGGAACAATATACCAAAATTAAAACAATTAAGGAAAATCTGATTAATAAAAAATGTCAGGCAATACAAGCACCATTTTAAAAACCTAAATTTCTAACTGTAGAGATTTGCAATAGTCAAACCTGCTAGTGATAAAATTCTCTCAGTATCAGTGGCGGTCCTACATTGAATCACACCCCGGGCGAGACCCCCTTCGAGCCTCCCCCCAACAGAGGGTCATCCTCAGCAGTGGGGCTAGTCAGACAGTATATCAGCATATTACTTAACGCACATTACAGGGGGAACATAACACATAGGATAGGGCTGGGCGATATATCAAGTTTTGTCTGTATATTCGAGTTTGCATTTTAGCAGGATATGACCTTCACAAAAAAGAAGCGTTTAAAATAAGCAGTTAATTTGCAATCACCAGTAGCCTAGGTAAGCAGTGGTTCTCAACCTGCAATTTTGGACAGCTGAACTTGGGCCCAAAAGCCTGTCTATATAACTATATATATAATTATTTCATATTGTTTCTTTATTCATGTGACCCACTGTTAGCCAGTGTCATGGCAACATGCCAAATAGATTGAGAACCTCTGCATACAAAATAGAGCTGACACATTTGTCATACTTACTCACCACATCTAATATTATTCAGCATCATTCTTTTACTAAAATACATTTGAATATTAAATTGACAGAGATTGGTAAATGTTCAAGAAAAATGTCTGCACACCGCTTTGTCAAAGAATGTACCAATCTTCACTTGTTAATTTTAATAAAGAAAATCCCCTTTTTTTCTTTACATATGTGTACATATTTTCCAAACTTTTTAAACAACTAAATATTGAGATATATATCGTTAGTCGTTAAAGCTACAAAATATATGGAGATATTAATTTCGGTCCATATCGCCCAGCCCTAACATAGGCCCATTTAGAAATTATCAGGAATATTAAAATTACATTAAATTGCAGTTGTCCAGCTGTCTTGTACCCTAGGCATACCCCCTCAACACAAACACAAACACACACACACACACACACACACACACACACACACACACACACACACACAAACACACACACACACACACAGAGACACACACACACACACACACATGCAAAAGCACACCTGAAGGCTCATGCTGGGGGGAATTCTGCTGTATATACATGGGCTAAGCTTTACTGTACAGCCAACACAGATTTGATCGTTACAATTCAAACACTTGTTTGAACTGCACTTGCTTCGTAAATATGGTCGGAAAATCAAAACACTGCTGCTGTAGGAACAGTTTTTGTTTCTGCCAATTATTGTGACATTCTCTCAGTGAACATAAAATTCCTGATTTTACGGAAAACCATTTCCCAAAATGTTTTGTTATGTAGTCACAATATAGAGTTAATCAGAAATGTTAATGCGGGGAGCTGAGTATTAATGACCGAAAGCTGTAAACGGAAGTATTACACAAAATCTCTAACAACCTCCTCCCAGATTTTCGCTGAAAATAAGGTGAATACAGTGGACCTTCCGTTCCCCCTCCAGCGCCCCCTCCCCTTTCCCCTTCTCATACAGCTTATATGTGCACTGCACTTTTTCAGCAAGCAGGGGTGCCTGCAGCTGGAGCGGGCGCCAATTCCCCAATTCCCCACACAGTGAAATTATAGATAATAGAAAACTGCTTTGCGTCGCAGAGGATATTTTTTAAGTGCTTGTGCCGACCCCACATAAAAAAATGCCACCCCGGGCGTCTGCCCAGTTAGCCCGTGCCAAAAACCGCTACTGCTAAGCTTTACTGTACAGCCAACACAGATTTGAACATTAAACCAAACACTTGTTTTTTCCTAGTCAAATGGGGTACCACCACTGGGTGCTCCAAGTACCACCAGTGGTACATGTACCACAGTTTGAGAACCACCGATTTAGCCCAATAGCAGGTGTTGTATTGCTACAGTGGTTTTACTTATGAGTACTGTTTTAGCTCAGTTTTGATTGTGGAGACTTTTACAATGAACATTAACATAGCTAGATAGCTAGTTAGCCTGTGAAGTTGAGAAACCTTTGCATGACAACCCATTTGTGAAGAAACGACTAATAGTAACTACAGAATTGTAATGTGGATTAGATAGTCAGTACAGGCCATAGAAATCTATGGTACAGGCTACCTGAGTGTGTTGATGTCCTGACGAGAGGTCTTATCTTCACTGGAGCATCATTGCCCAGCCACTGGGAAACTGTGATCTTCATTCGCCTCTTGTCAACAAAGTGATATGAACACACATAGGGTCGTTTTGGTGGTTTCTTTAAGTTGAATGCTTTCAGCCAAAGCACCTCGTCGTCTTTAGGTGGTGTGTGCAAATCGTAAAGTGCCTCACAACTGCACTTGCTTCGTAAATATGGTCGGAAAATCAAAACACTGCTGCTGTAGGAACAGTTTTTGTTTCTGCCAATTATTGTGACATTCTCTCACTGAACATAAAATTCCTGATTTTACGGAAAACCATTTCCCAAAATGTTTTGTTATGTAGTCACAATATAGAGTTAATCAGAAATGTTAATGCGGGGAGCTGAGTATTAATGACCGAAAGCTGTAAACGGAAGTATTACACAAAATCTCTAACAACCTCCTCCCAGATTTTCGCTGAAAATAAGGTGAATACAGAGGACCTTCCGTTCCCCCTCCAGCGCCCCCTCCCCTTTCCCCTTCTCATACAGCTTATATGTGCACCGCACTTTTTCAGCAAGCAGGGGCGCCTGCAGCTGGAGCGGGCGCCAATTCCCCAATTCCCCACACAGTGAAATTATAGATAATAGAAAACTGCTTTGCGTCGCAGAGGATATTTTTTAAGTGCTTGTGCCGACCCCACGTAACATAAAAAAATGCCACCCCGGGCGTCTGCCCAGTTAGCCCGTGCCAAAAACCGCTACTGCTCGGTATCCATCTGGCAGAGAAACTGATTGACCTTCATAATATTTCTTTAAGGTAAAAAGCAGATTTAGATAAATTCTTAATGAGTCTGGAAGTTTAGGTTGGCACCATAGGTTATACCCAAGTTCTTAACTTGGTCTGTTGAATCTAGGTTTAATGATTTTAAAAAGGATGTTATTTTCTCTCTTTTTCATCCTTGGCACCAATGACCAATAATGTGTTCAGCTGTAGAAAATATTCTGCCATCCAAGTGTTTATATTAGAGATGCATTCAACTAAACTATCAATAGGGCTGAAATCATCAGGAGATGCAGAGATATACAATTGTGTGTCATCTGCATAGTTGTGAAAATTAATACCATGTTTTCTAATAATTCTACCAAGTGGTGACATATCCAAATTAAACAGTATAGGCCCCGAAATAGAACCTTGAGGGACCCCACATAATAGATCACCCTATTTTCCTTGAAGTATGTTCCCTCAAAAAAACAGAAAAGTCTCGACCAGTCAGGTAACTCCTGAACCAATTCGATACTAAGCCCAATTTTGCAATCTATCAAGCAGAACTTCATGATCTAGTCATAATCTTACTCCTGTCTAATTGTGTCATCTACTACACAAGAATGCTTACCAGCCACAGCAGTGGATAGCTTTCTAGTAGCTTCGATATCGGGTAAAAAGCCTAGTCTAACCCCAAGGATTATGACACTTTGACATGAGCTGCATCAGTTGATTGACACAACAACAGTGCACTCTTTTTCTGATTATAGCAGATATTAGCACAACGAGCTCGTCCAGTCACAGTGGCATAAACCATCATGTTTTATTGTTGCAGAACATATTGTTTTGAATCTTCGGTATAAATGCGCCTTAAAACAAATGCCCCCCCAATGGCTGCTCAACAACGCCCCCTTTCCAAAATATTGCTTCCAGCGCCCCCCGTCGTCCTAAAATGTTTTTCAACAACTAGGTGAGGTTTTTAGTCAGCATCAGTATAGCTCTGTGTCAGAAAGCGATTGTGTTAGCTACCATGCCAGTCCTTTCAGGCTGGGTGCTTGACTTTGCTTAAGCTCTCTGGGAAGAAGGGCTTCACTAACCTGCTTCAGGCCATATATGGCTCTCCCCTAGGCTACCATCTACTAATGCAGTTCCTACAGAAACTACCACACTAACTCCAGAGTCTGCTACGCCTACTCCAGAGGCTGCTATGCTAACTCCAGAGGCTGTTATGCCATCGTCTCCTGTTGCCTGGCCCCCAACAGCGTCACCTGTTGCCAGGCCTGCACCAGTGTCCCCTGTTTCCTGCATCCCCTGTTACCTAGCCCCCACCAGCATCCCCTGTTGCCTGGCCCCCACCAGCGTCCCCTGTTGCCTGGCCACCACCAGCGTCCCCTGTTTCCTGGACCCTACCAGCGTCCTTGTTTCCTGGCCACCACCAGCGTCCCATGTTGCCTGGCCCCCACCAGGGTCCCTTGTTCCCTAGCCACCACCAACCCCTGTTGGTGACTCAAACACAAACAACCTGACAATTATCAACCCACACTCTCACTCCGCTCTGGTACAGCAGGCCATCTCATCATCCCCAGGTCCAACCTACAGAGCTGTGGTGACAGTGCTTTATCCAGAGTTGCTCCTGGGCTGTGGAACTCCCTGACACAATTCATGTGTGACTCTGACTCTGTTAACATCTTCTTCCACCGCCTTAAGCCTTTACTGTTTAAAAAAGCCTTCCCATATCCCCTGCATCCTTCCCCTTGTGCTCTTGTCTTTGTTCTTCGTTTTGCTAGTTTTGTGTAGCAAAACAATAAAGCGTATTTGTACCCACTAATATTGGACCCTTTGGTAAATAAGAGCAAAACAGGCTTTATTGTTTATCCTCTTGATATTTTATTCAAAATATTAACAAAAATGTAACCGATATGTGAAAATCATTGAAAGTGTTATTATAAAACAAATATTTTTCTCAAATAAATGTGTCCCACAATTAATGGCACCCCTTCTTCTAATGATTTGTGCAACCTCCCTTTGCCAAAATAACAGCTTTGTTTCAGTGAACCATATTTGTGTTTATTTTGAAGTGTGCTTTGGATCAGACTGACGTATTGTCCTACTGAAAGATACAACCACAGCCCAGTTTAAGCTTCCAGGCAGAGGCAGTCAGGTTTTGATTTAATATCTGCTGGTACTTGATGGAGTCTATGACACTATGTATCCTAACAAGTTGTCCAGGGCCTTTGAAACAGCCCCACAACATCAAAGGTCCACCATCATGCCTTTTGATACCTTTCTGGGTGGCTGTTTTTCTTTGCACCTCTAGTGTTTATTTTCAAAAAGCTTTGTTTTTGTCTCATCTGACCCTAGAACCTGGTCCCACTGAAATATCCAGTGAAGTTTGGCAAACTGTATGCACTTGAGTTTGATGTTTGCTAACAGCAAATCTTTTTTTCTGGCAACCTTCTCAAACAATGTGTGGTTATGTAGGTGGTCCCAGATCATAGTTTAGGAGAATTTCTGACCACAATAACTGACCCAGTGAACAATAACATTTCTCCTGCTTTGATCCTTGGAGATTATTTGGTCACTTGAAACAATCTATTCACTGTGTGTGGGGTCAATCTAAATACTTATTTTAAAACTATGGTTTTATCTGGTAGATAGCGTTAGTCTACACATTAGCATACACACTCAAGGTACAGGTTTTTAAACCACCGGAACATGCCCCTCCTCATGGGCAGAACAGTGACACATGCAAAGTAAATCTATTCTTATTATGTTGAAAAGTTGGAAATGACACCTGCCCACTTAACCAACAGTGATGCATTTTCAAGCTTCTCTGTTATTTTTTCCTACCCCAATTGTGTTTGGTATTGGCAGATATGGATTTCTCAGAGGATAAATGCTTATACACTCTCCAGTAATGCCTTTCACTTGTTAATGTCATCACCAACCTGCACTCCTATTTATTTGGCTAGCTAGAGCCTTTTTGCAGTATGAAGAATTGTTATTGTGCTAAAACAATGTTATTGTGTAGCCCAGGGATTTTCCTATATGTGGGCTCTTTAGTTGGGTAGTCAAAACCATTTTCTATAAATTGTTTGGCTGTTGCCTTTAATTAATCGAATTACTTTTTGTTAGAAATATATTTACTAGTACTTATAAAATATATTACATTTTAAATGAATTATAATACAAAATAATTTTGTAGTTTCACTCAGGCAAGTACAAGCTACCAAAAAGAGTGACGGGCATTCAGAATCTTTTGGTGATCCGGTTGTCATGTCTCCATTCACCTGGATAGGCTTTTGGGCTTGGCCTAAAAGGTTTTTTGGGCAAAATGCTTAAAAATTGACCATAAAAAATAAAAATATAAAATAATTTCCAATGTAAAGGTTAATTGTAAGATTGTCAAATATTGAACTAGACAAGCTTTCACATGCAAAATATAAGTCACACAGACATCACATAAATAAATGCCCTGCACACATGCCCAACTGCAAGAAAATCTAATAAACCTGTGGAGAAAGAGTTAAGCAGCCAAAGACAGAGTGAAAGACTGATAGACCTGACTAGACAGTAAGTAACAGATACACTGCCAGATCTAGAGACGAGCTCGGCAGCATACCTGGAAAGCTGAAGTATTGACCACCTCTTGCTTTGTTTGACAGCTTTTGCTTCCCTCTAGGGTTTTTTCTCCTTGTTTTGCTGCTTCATCCCCTGCTGGCACCCCCTTCTCTTCTCTGAGGTAATATGCAATGGTTCTGTGGAGGCCCGCTCACTAGCCCCCTCCCACTAGTACTCAGAAAAGTGCCTGGCTGTGACCTATGACCAGTGCATCTATGTACCTTCTATCTTTCTCCTCTTTTGTTCATCTCATGGGCTTTGCACAGCAACAAACAGACTACCAGAGGATAAGGGCAGAGTCATATAGACATATAGACAAGAAGGAAGGAGACTAAAGAGGAGAGGAATCAAAAGAAACAGTGAAAGAGTTATTGGTCTGATTAAACATCGCTCTCTTTCTCTTGTAGCGTGTGGGAGATCTCATTGAAAGGCTGTTGCTGCCTATCGATCGGCTAGCTCCCAATGGATATTGTGAGGCTATCAGGGGACAGAAAGAAACAGACAGGCTTGGAGCGAGGCATGATAGAGCTCAGCCGTGTTCCAGGATAACAAAGATATGGAAAACCGAGGAGATGGGAGAGAGGGAAACACATGGTGCACACAAGTACAGGCCTTGTCAAGGTCTTTTCTGAGCCCTCTCCTTGCTCATCAACAACATCTATAGAAATGGGACTAAAAGAGTCATAGCAATCATGCTTCGTCTGTTACTGTCCTTTGAGCAAAGATAAGATGACTGCCGAGAAGAACATTCTGAGCCAGAATCCGATAACCTGTGGGTGTTCCTATTTCTAATGGTCAATACAAACAGCTGCAATAGAGATATCCTCAAGCAATTCTTCTGCTATTTTTCCAGCTTGCTTTCATTTTTTCACTTGATGCTGGTGAAAAAAATACATATATTTATATATATAAGTTCATATTTATCCAACAGTTTTTTGAAATGTAGACGATTTTGGGCTAGCATTTGAAAAACAACAACCTAACCCTGAACTCCACCGCCAACGTGATTTGCGGGCTTTTGATTGTGCTCCACAGGAATTTGTTCAAACTTCTCCAGTTCTAACCCTGACACAAGAGGATGTGAGGCCGATATGTCTACTTACGTAACACACAAGTTTATTTGGTCGATGTGTGTCTATGATTTTGCCCTTAGGGGTGTTGTGTTGAGAAGGGGTTCTTTAACTACTGTAGCTTTGGCCCTGAAAGAGGCATAGCGAAAGAAAATGAGAGAGGGGAAAAAGTGAGCAAGAGAGAAATGGGCAATAGAAAGAATAGAAGGCATGGGGGAGAAGGCATCAGCCCTAGTGTGGATTTGAGCTCTCTGTGGATCATGGAGCTGATACAGGCTGCTCTAGTGGCTTGGGCATGCAAGTGACCTCAGGATCTTTATGTGTGTCAGTGTATACATACAGTGTCTGTACATGTGTGCATGGGTATTGGTGTATGATTCTGATGGGTCTTTGGATATTTTGGTTGCAATTAAGCTACTTAACCAGGAAATTCCCTCCCAGTGTGACAAAAACCTCTTTAGAGTTCGGCTGAAAATTACATTTTCTACTGTAGATGCTGCAAATCAAAACAGGATCAATTTGACGTTTGATCTTGGTCTCAAGAAAAAGGTCCATTGTGCATTCTCTTGACTGTGTCAGAAATTGTCACATGATAATTTCCTCCAAGGTTGAAATGTGACCCAGAGCGTACATAGAAAGAGGCTGATTTACAGATAGTCCAGACCAGGCACATGCACAGATAGACCTCGGGGGGGGGGGGGGGGGG
>JACXGM010024987.1:0-15495 GCA_016801145.1 Umbra pygmaea | reverse complement strand
CACACACACACACACACACACACACACACACACACACACACACACACACACACACACACACACACACACAGGTGGTGCAGTGAGGCCTGTGTCCAGAGCTATTGAGCATCACGTGTGTAGCGCTCTGAAAAATAGATGAGTAAGCAAATACATGTAACAACGTCCTGTCACTTTTGGTAAAGCAGCAGTGAATGTTAGTTGTCTGAAAATGTGTTTTTTTGCATTTTAAGATTGAACACAATTGGTTTCAGCTCTTTTGAAATGGAGTGGATACATGAAGTAGAGCTAAAATGATTGATTATGCCTGTGCTTTAAGTAACATAAGAGACCATACTTTTGTGTTCACTACTGTATTTAACATACGCAGGAGCACCATGCAATGCTTTTAGCAAGGACCCAGGAATGAAGAAAAAAAACATTGTTAGATTCCATTGTTTGCCTTTCTATTCCCATGTGAATTAAAACAGATGTTTGCTTTGTCTACTAACTACTTTTTCTCCCTTATGGTAAATATGGCAAGAACATATTAAAATACTAAAGCCGATCTATCCCCTAAAAAAAAAGAAAAAAAAGATGATATGAAATCAAATGGAAAAAAACGTAGACCATTTTGACTCTTTTGTGAAAAGACTGTATGCATGCATGACCTGTTTTCCGAAACGATTGCCACACCTTTCTCTGTTCGTCTGTGATGCTGTCATATTGCTGTCCTTTAACACATTGTGTCTAATTAATGCATCACGTTATTCCTTTATTTATTCCCCTTTCTCCTAAAAGCATTTTACATGCCTGTCCAAAATCATAAATCTTTCAATATCAGTGTTACACTTTTATTTTACCAAGATTCAATTCTATTCATGATAACTGTATAATTCATTATTTTCTCTTGTTACCCTGATTATTTATTCACAATTCATAGCTTTTAAGTTCAGCCACCTTGGTGATTGTGCCTGTTCTTGTTTTACTAAAATTCTGAGGACCAAAAATCTGATGAATGAAAATAAAATATGAAAAACTCAACCTTCTGAGGATCATTTCACCAGTCCAATGCAGGAAAAAATTATTTCCCGGCTAAGGTCTTGGTTATATTTTGGTTCTACAATGTGACATATTTCCTCACATACTGTATATGCTCATTAAATTAAGTATTTTAACATGTGCAAGATGCAATTTCTACCCATGACTGTAGTGATTTGGTAATCATACAAAGAACAACAGATCCCATAATGCAACATGCAACTCATTGAGCTGATCATAACCTAATTTAGTCATAAGCTGGATCGAACTCAGTGGGGTTAAAGTGGAACATTGTAGCAGGTGTAAGTGACAATGCTTCTGCCTGCTCAATATGCCGACATGTTCTACAATCTATTTGCTGTGCAAGTGCAAAGACAGGGAAAGCATTCAGACATAGCACACCAGGAAAAATAACATTCTCATGGTGAAGGTGAATGCAAACATATTTTCTGTTAGAGAGCACAAGATCCAAATCCTGTGGTGGACCAGTGGCTTGGTTGAAGCATCACATGCACTGAAATTACAAGTGCTCGGACAAAGGGCACTATTTTTGTTTAACTGATTTACACACACTCAAAGACAAAGGCACAATGTCAAGGACATAGCAAAAAACATTTCTATATTTTTAAGTCAAATTAAAACAATAGACCAGGGGTCTCCAACAACTCCGTTGTGAGAGTCTGTTTGCTTGCACAGAATTATAGTATCTAAAAAAAAATGTTCATGTTCATAAACACATCTTACACAGGTCAGACACTACAGGCTCCCCACAAAGATAGTAGCATAAAAAATGTGTGTGTCACTGGTTTAGTGGCCTCTGCTAGTCCAGTGAATGCTTTGATAGATCCAGACCTTCGTGTGTTTTTGTGGAGTAAAGATTTAACCTTTAGGCCTCTCTATGTCTGAACCTGACCTTTCTTTCAAGTGGAATACAAACGGTAAAAGCAACAGACACATGCAACATGCACACACACACACAGGCACCTCTCCAACGAACACACACACTCTCTTAGACACTTTTAGACCAGGCATCATCACCCCATTTTGTTTATGAAAGGATAAACATATTAGTGTGCCTCTGTGGCGGTTCTCTCCAGATGGCATTAAGCACACTGGGTAATGATGATGTGTGTTCTCCTCTGCAGCGCATACAAGGCCCCTTATGGAAGCATAACTGTTCTAATTGGCAGGTTATTACATTAGGAGATGCTCACTGTTATTTCCTGGGGTGTTTTCTAATGCAACTTTAAGAATAGTAATCTAATAGAAATCATTGTTTCATCCCAGAAGCTTTCAGAAAGTGTGCACGTGTGTGTGGGCTGGGTTTTTGATTTAGGGGAAAGGCATTTAGTGAAATATGTTAGATATGAGTATGGCACAAGTTAATTCTAACACCTTGTAGATGCAGAAACACAACTGTTTTTGCTGATGCTTCAGATCCAGAATGCTTCAGATTTATTAACTCCCATAATATAACTCACTGATTACATGAAGTAAAAACCCATACAGGCTATCCTATTATAATTTAACTTGTAAGTCAACAAATCACCATGAGTTTGTTTTGCTCAACACACCTTATCATCAATGTCTTAATATGACAACATTCTTCACTGAGCTCCCGCCCTGCTAAAAATAAACTACTAGAAACAACGACCTTGTCTTCTAGAGCTAAAACAACAAACACATCTTGATTTGGGTCTTTTCTCCCTTTGTTTTTATGAGGCCACAATACCTTTTCACAGCCTTGAACCTGAAAACATCTTATGGAAAGGCCAATGGCACAGACCAAGTATGGAAGGTGAATGCAGTTATACTGTATTTATTACAAAAAACCCACACAGTTTAATTAAAATATCCGACATGTAGTATGATGTTAGTAAAGGATACAGCAACATTACTGTACCCTACCTTTTTTGTATTTCCACAGAGGTGCATTACCATATTTATACAAACGTCGAGCAATATTGCTCACTGTGCATGTGGCTTTGTAGCAAGTTTGATAATATGATAGTGCACTTATTTCTTATGTGTTGTATAACAATTTTCAGGAGGCTTTTCACAAGGATGGCCAGTAAATGCAGAAAAAAACACCAGAGCTGCCAAACATTCCTCACCAGCAGCTATCAACTTTGTGGAAGAGGTTGACATATAACCTAGGTAAACCAAATAGAAGAGCACAGAGAATGACCCCAGAAGACTAGACATGCTCGTTCCTGTGCCATCCCCACTAACAGAGGCCGTGGTTTGCCCTCACAAGAGCAGAGGACAAGGTATGAAAACTAAATATAAACAGCATATCTATTTTGACATGTTGGTGCACAGCCTTATTTATCACGATTTTACACATAACTACAGTATATTCTATATTTACAGGAAAATATATTCTATATTTTCTGTGTCAACATCTGTCATGGGCTATTAATCATACAACACACTGACCCTCCTGTCTGACATCCATCTTGCTTGATAATGTGTACTAAAAAATGTACATTGCACATTTTAGCCAATTTGAGTCAAAGTCAGAGTCCCAATCTCCCTGTATGTCAGTGTGGCTCAGTTTATGCAGGACACTGACAATATCCCGAGAGCAATGCTTTAAGCGTCGCTGGACTATGAACTGTACTGCAGGTGTCCACAGTAAAAATGAAGATGATCAATCAGTCTTCATCAGATGCATTGAAACCAGTCTCTTCTTGGGGATTCTGTATTTCATTCTGCTTCTACTGCACCAAACTCTACTACAATTTTTTAACATTGGGTCTGAATTCAGACTCTCGCTCAGTCAGTTTATCTTGTACATCTGGTCAAATTCGTACATTTTTACAAAAAAACATGCAGTTTGCCCTTGGATCCCGAGTAAGGTCGATCAGTGTGATTATACACTATATGGGCAAAAGTATGTGGACTCCCCTCCAAATGTGGAGGAGGGATAATGGTCTGGGGCTGTTTTTCAGTGTTTGTGATAAGCCCCATAGTTCCAGTGAAGTAACTTGAGTCGCCTGCACAGAGCACTGACCTCAACCCTATTGAACACCTTTGAGATTAATTGAAACACTGATTGCAAGTCAGGCCTTCTTATTTATAATCAGTGTCTGACCTCATAAAAACTATTTGGCTGAATAGGCACAAATCTGCACAGACACACTCCAAAATCTTGTGAAAAGCCTTCCCAGTAGAGTGGTGGCTATTATTGCCGTGTTTTTGAATGGAATGTCCAACAGGCTCGATTGAGTGTGATGGTCAGGAGTCCAAATACTTTTGTCAATATAGTGTGAAATAATAACTATATTCAAAATTATATTATAAGAAGAAACTATCCTGATGACAATATATAAAATAATTCACATATATTATGCTTTGCAGTTGCTGAAGTACTGGTGATCTCACCATTAATTTCTTTTATCTGCATGTCAGCTTCATCTGGTCTACTGAATTTTTCGTGATTCTTTAGGCTGCGGAGCTGGCCATGGTGCTGAATCCACCTGTTGTGGTTTTAAATCACTGTGTGGGAGTTGTCAGTTTTGCTCCCAAAACTTGCGACATCTGTGGCTTTGTGCTGTGTGATGAAACTGCATATTTTAGAGTGGCCTTTTATTGTGGCCAGCCTAAGGCACACCTGTGCAATTATTATGCTGTCTAATCAGAATCTTGATGTGCCACACCTGTGAGGTGGATGGATTATCTTGGCAAAGGAGAAGTGCTCACTAACACAGATTTAGACAGATTTGTGAACAATATTTGAGAGAAATACGCCTTTTGTGCAGATAGAACAAATCTTAGATCAGATTGAGAGTTCAGCTCATGATAAATGGGGACAAAAACAAAAGTGTTGCAATTATATTTTTGTTCAGTGTATTTGTGCAACTAAGTGTTGGGATAGCATACATTTTATAACAATTTCACTGGAAATGTTTAAGCTAAAGTATTTTTAAGAATCTTGGAATGTATTTGGAAATGTGTAGCCTATTATTTGCAATTTCAATGAATATACAACACACAATGTTCTGTGTTTGAGGTTAAAACAATTAAGCTATTTTCAAAATATCAACAGCTCTGTAGAGCAGTTCATTTAATTATTCTAGCCTACTATGACTCACACATTTATATACAGACATACATTTGTGCACAGGCCAAGTAATACATGCTGAAGCCTTGGCCAATTTAACCAATGAATCAAGGTGGACAAATGACCTAAAGACAGTGCATAGCCAGATGTGTAATGCATTGGATCCATACAGACACAATCACTCGTATAGACATATAAAAATGTATAATGACTTTATGAAAAGATTTACAGTAGCTGTAGGCTAGAACGTAACCATGAATTTGTCCAGCCAACCTATAATTGAAATTGCATCTGAAAAATTTAACTTTCACTATGTAATGATCGCGACTCACACAGAGGAGATTGAATAACACAAAATGTGTTTTCTTTTAATAAACTGCCAGAAAAGTTCGAGTTAAAACTATTTTCTGGCTTCTTTGAAACAAGATCTGTTGTCAGATACAATTATTGATCCAAATTCCACTCATCTGTGAAATATTTAGGATCGGATATGGCCACCCTCAGACCCCACTTGGATTGGTTATTCATTTTAGAAAAAAAGTGACTGATCTCTTCGCACTCAAATAGGAATTTCATGAAAACAGTTCGGATATATATTTCTGTATATGATGAACACCTTTATTGTCACAACAAATTGAATGATCCGACTTTTCCATCTTCCAGCTTTTCTGTCATCAAATAAATAAAAAACATGAGCTTACAGGAACACTCCATACACGTAAATACCCCAAAATCTTTGTTCCGGTTAGGTTTCCGACATGAAAGTCACAAACAATACTTTTTAATGTGTTCTTTTTCAACTTGGCCACCATAAGTTTCCGAATTGTACAGAAGGCATTTTTGAAAACAACAGCCAGTTTCAGGGGAGCATTTTTTTGGGACTTTCTGATAATTATTTAACCCGCCCCCGAATCAAGAGATTAAAACTTTGTAGTGAGGTCGAGAATATTAGGGATTGCATTCTTCCATTAAATACATAGCACCATAACAAGAGTTGAAGACCAATTGTGTAGTCTGCAATGGCTATTGAAAGTGATGAAATACCTGAAGCTGGAATACGGTGAGGAAGTAAAACGGTAAAGGCAGCAAAGTTATCGGATGAACCAAGCTGCTACGGTTAGTAGCCACCGGTGAAGCTCTTGGTCGACTTGGTGGGAAATAGTGATTGAAAGTTGTTTTAGAGTAGACAGTGTCTGGCTAGCTAGCTAAGTACATGTAGCTCAACATTGTGCATTGTCTTGGGCTTTGATGCAGTCAGTCAACTAGTTGTAGACAATTAGCACACATTAGCATCTAAGTGTTTATGTATAAACCAGGGTAAATGCAATGCAAAATTTAAAATAATGCCCACAAAATATCGGTCTTTACCATTTTGAGCTAGGTGGTGGTATTTTTCTCGATTGATTTGGTAAGAATTATTTTACTGTTACTGATACGTTAAAAAGCTAATGCGGTATTGGACATCACGAGAAGCTACTCTAGCTGATGCCAGGCATTGGCCTGTGGGGAATGTGGTGTAGCATTGTTTATAGCAGATTATCACACATAGCAGTGTTTTTCAAACCTTTTTCAATATTGTACCTTCGAAATCCCATTTTAAGCCAAGTACACCCTGACCAGCGCAAAACATTTTTGGTAGAAAAATAAGTCTATATAAAGAGGTACAATACAGTGCCAGCACTAAACAACAATCTATTTAAACAAAAACCTTTAAATGCTACATTTCAAAGATTTAGAATCCATCACTTAATGCATTCATTATTATAGTATAATTATTTTAGGAATGATGCATGACATATTTTTAAATTAGCATTTTTGCAGAAATTTCATGTACCCCCTGCAGTACTCCAAAGTACCCCTAGGGGTACACGTACCCCCATTTGAGAAACACTGCAATAGAGTACGTGTGTTTGTGTATAAATTTGGATGAATGTGATGTAAAATACAAAATGGTTCAGAGAATACTACTAAATCTGTACCATTTAGAACTATGTAGGTGGTATATCTTGATTGACTTGAAGAGCTTTTTTACAGATTTTACCGTTACTGATATGATAAAAGGGCTAATGCTACATTGATGTCACTGGAAGGTACACTAGCTGATAACAGGCATTGTCATTGGGGGGGATTCGGGCACTCTGCTTGGTATAGCATCGGTTGTAGCGGATTAGCACACATTAGCGTCTATGTGTTCGTGTATACACTTGGATGAACACAATGTGAAATTTCAAATAATGGCTCACAGAATTCTACTTAATCTGTACCATTTAGAGCTAGGAAGGTTGTATAACTCTCGATTGACTAGGTGAGAATGTTTCACCGTAAGTGTAATCAGAATAATGACTAAGTAGGCTGAAGGGTTTACGCACTAGAATCTATGCGCTAGGGTTCGGGAACTAAGTTCGCTCCATGCCTTGTCATCGCACCTTGGGCACCCTGTAAGTGCACTGGCGCACCACTCATGGGTCAGTGTGTATGAGATCAGGGTTCAAAATTAACTTTTTCATCAACCAGCCAAATGGCTACTGAAAGTTAAAATTTTACCAGCCACTCACTTGATTACTTTTGTTTTTTTGGCTGGTGAGTGAAGCAAATCTACCAGCCATCTGCATATTTTACCAGCATTTGGCTGGTAAATGGTGCTATTTTTTAACCCTGTATTTGATATTGAATGAAGTTCATCTGACCAAGGGTTGATGAGATAACGTTTTTTGTACTGGTCTACCAGCTCTCGTAGTTCCTGCCATTGATCGGGAGCCAGGTTATTTCCGGTGGTGACGAGGGTGCTTTTAGGGCCTGAGAGTTCCTTCGATCTTTTAGAGGTTGACGTGATACGTTTGCTCCACCTGTCGGCACCCTGGCTTTCGAACTCTGTAGTTTACTGGTCCTCTCCTTTCTACAACTGTATTTGGGCCCTGCCAGGTGGCTAGGAACTTATAGGCAGTGGTGGGCACCAGGATGAGTACCTTGTCTCCCGGGCTAGAACTCCTGGTGTGTGGCTGATCGGTTCTAGGTTCGTTGATGCTGTCATTGCACCTCCTCCAGGTGAAGGCGCATAATGGGAATTACACATTTCATCATGTCCCTCATTTCCTGGATGTGCTCGATGAGGGTCCAGTGAGGGAAAGGTTGTTGTTCCTATAAACTCTGGGGGCGTGTCCGTACAATAATTTCAATGTTGAAAACCCTGTTGAGACTTTGGGCACCTCTCTAATGACGGAACAGGACATAGGGGACCAGTACATCCCAATTCCTTTGGTCTTCCTCCGTCACCTTCTTTAGCATCTGTTTGTAGCTTTCCACCTGTCTATCTGTTTGTTCATGATAGACTAACGTGGTCCCACTACATCCATTCCCACTCTTTCGAAGGGGGCATCGATGATGGGGAGAGGAATGAGTACTGCGAGGATTGGCAGCAGGGGATTGGTTTGCTGACATGTCGAGCAGCTCCTACAGTATCTCTGCACTTCTGCTTTCATGCATGGTCAGTGGAATCTATTTTGTACTCCTTCTAGAGTGGTTTTGCCACCAGTTGCCTGGCCAGGGGCTAAACATAGGCCAGGTCTAAGATGGTGGCTAGCATTAATTGGGGCACCACCAATAGGTCCACGTCTTCTCCCGTCTGCTGAGTCTGGTAGTACAGGAGACCATTTCTGACCAGGATGGTGGGTAACCGCCCCTCCTAATGGGGTTGACCGTCAATGAGTAGCACCTGTCCCCAGCAATGCTTCAGCCGGTCATCCTCCATCTTTCCCTGTGAAAGGTGCTTTGTTGGGAGACCTTCTGAGAAATGTCACACATAGGATTATTTGCCAGGGGCCACTCACCTCCATTGTCTGCGTCAGCCTCCTCTTCCTTGGCCAGAAACACAGGACAGAGTTCCTCTCATTTGGTGGGATGTGCCCGTCTAGCCCTTCTGTCTCTCTGGCCATGGACGAAGCCTGCCCCTTGGTCCAATAGTGCCTGGAACCTGGGCCAGTCATGCCCCAAAAAACAGAGACCTTCCACTATACCAGATGTTATTTCCTAGACTTCGGGAGAGCCTGCCAATGTGATGGTAGTGGCAGGCACCCCATCCATGTCTTTGTGCACACAGGTGAGGAGCAGAGTTCCCTCCTCAGGGCAAGGCCAAAGGGTTCACCAAAGTAATGGTACTGCCGGTGTCCAGGGTGGCTAGGGTGAAGCACCCTTGGAGCTGTAGCTGTCCAGTGGGGAGGCACAAGCATTATTATGGATGGCAAACCCCGCCAGCCATGCCTTGGAGTTTGGGGCCAGGCTACTTGGCTCAGTTCGCATGGGTACATCCGGGGGCTCCTGATTCAGACATGGACAGTCACGCCTCCATGGTGTGGTGGGTCTTGCTGTCCAAGCATGCGGGGTTGCCTGTCACCAGGGAGCGGGACGGCCTCCATGCATTCCACTAGGTCCCAAAGGTCCACCAGGGCTCCTTGCCCCACCAACTTTCTTTCTTCCTTTGGCATCTTATGGATAAAGATCTCCATCATTTCTGTTTCCAATATTTGGGCCAATAGCAGGCAATTTGGCTGCAGCCACCTCTCCACCAGGTGGTGTAGCTGAGCGCACTGTGCGTACACGGGTATTCCTGGCATATATTGCCAGTCTCATGCCTGTCATCCCATAGCCATTGGAGATAAGATCAAACAACCCAGAATTTATTTCTTAAACTGAGGGAAATGATGTGCCTCTTGTGGGGGCAAGGTATAATATGCCGGTTGGGCCTCCCTGGTGAGGAATGGCCCCAGAATGTCAGCCCATGTGAATGACTCCCAGCCATCTCTCAATACCACCAACTCAAAGACATGTAAGTAAGGTCCGCATGGCCTAGTGAGCTAAGTTGCGACATTGCACAACAGTCTACATCATGATACACACAGGTTCAAGCCTGCTTCGGGTTCTTTCTCTGGGACTTTCCCCTGGCTTCCTGCACGACGCATCGCAAGTTCGCATAGTGCTGCCTGGGATTTGTGTTAGATAAATCTGATTATTTATCCTGCCATGTACTCTCCAGTGACTCCTTGTGTCCAGATTGGGCACCTGTGGGTTAAATCACAGAAATATAGTATATGATCCAACTAAAGGCTTCCGTTTTGAAATTGTAGTGCAAAAAAGAATAAAAAAATGGGTGACATGTAGTTGGATGAACGATGTGTGTGCCCTTCGTCATCCCATAGATCTGTGCAGGAAGTTAGCAGAGCTACCGAAAAGGCAGGATTAGAAGTAATTTTGAGGAGAGAAGAATGGGGAAAAATCACAACAGCTAAAAAACCACAAAAGAAAAGGAGTGTAAGTAGGCCATCGTGTGAGGTCAGCTAAGTGATGAGGAGAGAAGCTGCCAGCCGTGGGTCGTATTTTCCAGCTTGGTAGGGTTGCACGGGAGGCTTGCTACCATTCCATAAATGCCAGGAGACATTGGATCATCTGCTCCACTATGGTCACCAGTTGTTGCATTAGCCTGTTGGGCGCTGGTCTGTGCTATTTGTAGGAATGCCTTTTTCATTTTCCAAAACAAATCTGAGAGGTGTCCTTTGGAGATCGGTCACAACTCGCACTTGTACTCTGATTGAGCAAGAACAGAAAAACCGGCCAAGTGGTCGATCAAACTGATATACCATTGACAGATGCATAGAAAGGGAAGGAGAGGAGTAATTCCAAATACAAAATAATGTAGTGCAGGGCAAAAAAACAAGACAGAGACAGGTTGAGCAGAAAAAACAAAACCAGAAGGTACTTTATTGAAAACTTGAACAATCTAAACAACTGGCAGTTGGTAGCTGCTTGAAATGTATTTGCCCTTTTTAAGGGAGGTCACTTTACAGCTTCGGTGTCCTTGAGCGATCTCTTTCCGTCTGCTTAATCTGCCTTGCCTGAAAAGGAAAACAGACCAAGAGGGTCTGGCTGCAGACCTCACGTGTCAGGCTGCTTCCGTTGCAGGCTCCAGTGTCAGGCTGCCTCCAGTGTCAGGACCGGAAATAACAAACTTTTCCAATAGTATCTGTCTACAGCCTGCAAAACTTCAAGTCATGACCCTTCACGTTACACCCACTTCCGAAATTACCGCGAGAACAGTAAATAGCGTAGATATAACAAATGTTACATGGAGTTAACAGCAAGGTTTCTGAGTGGTTAAGGTAAGGGTAAGGGTTTGGGTAAGGCTTACATCGAATTAACTACGCACAAAATGTTTGTTATGTCCGGTCCTGACACTGGAAGCGGCCTGACACGTGAGGTCTGCAGCCCGACACCTCTCAAACAGACAGCTGTGAACACTCGATTTACTCAAAGAACCTGTTGTCTGCAGGTCCTATTTATACAGATTTGATTGGTGTTGATTGCATACTGGTGTATGTGGCTCTAACTACTGTATGCCTTTCTCCTCAGCCTTTCGCTGTCCCTGGTCATGCCATGGGCTTTCCTCCTCTGTGTCTAATTTGCCTCTTTGTTGACTCTGGGAGGAGAAGACGATAAAAGTGCCCCGGCTCAATAAGTATAAAAGTAGTTCAGTGGATGCATCAATTAGCTTAAAACATTGCACATTTTTTTTCACATTTAAACAGCAGCTGAGCATGGAGATAGGAATATGCGCAAACTTTACATATACTGAAAATCATCACTGCATGTTAAAACGGGTTCTTGCGGGCATTGGATTCACTTTTGCCTGAAACTAGCCTGCACACTTCAGAGACAGCTAAGGACATTCTGCATTACTAAACCCAGATTTGGTCAACTCCATCTCTTTCAGCAGGGATTTGCACATGTCGGGGACAATCAGAAACAGGTAATCTACTCGCTAAATAGCCAATACACCATAAATTATCATTACCCAAATCCAACCAAGCATGCAGTCAACCAAATGTTATGAAAATACCTAACCTTGGGATCAAATAATTGCAAGAACTGTCATTGTACAAATCACACATTAGACTACAGTGCCTTGCGAAAGTATTTGTTCTCTTTGAACTTTTCGACCTTTTGCCACATTTCAGGCTTCAAACATAAAGTTATGAAACTGTAATTTTTTGTGAAGAATCAACACAAGTGGGACACAATCATGAAGTGGAACGAAATTTATTGGATATTTCAAACTATTTTAATAAATAAAGAACAAGTTTTCAGTGCAGCAAACTCTCTCCAGAAGTTCCATTGTAGATTTTGCTTTATGTTTTGGATCATTGTCTTGTAGGAAGACAAATCTCCGTCCCAGTCTCAGGTCTTTTGCAGACTCTATCAGGTTCTCTTTTTAGAATGATCCTGTATTTGGCTCAATCCATTTTGGTTTCATCTGACCAGAGCACCTGCTTCCACGTGTTGGGTGTGTCTCCCAGGTGGCTTGTGGCAAACTTTAAACAACACTTTTTATGGATATCTTTCAGAAATGGCTTTCTTCATGCCACTCTTCCATAAAGGCCAGATTTGTACAGTATACGACTGATTGTTGTCCTACGGACAGGCTCGCCCACCTCAGCTGTCGATCTCTGCAGTTTATCCAGAGTGATCATGGGCCTCTTGAATGCATCTCTGATCAGTCTTCTCCTTGTATGAGCTGAAAGTTTAGAGGGACGGCCGGGTCTTGGTAGATTTGCAGGGGTCTGATACTCCTTCCATTACAATATTATCACTTGCACAGTACTCCTTGGGATGTTTAAAGCTTGGGAAATCTTTCTGTATCCAAATCGGTCTTTAAATTCTCCACAACAGTATCTCGGACCTGCCTGGTGTGTTCCTTGTTCTTCATGATGCTCTCTGTGCTTTCAACGGACTTCTGAGACTATCACAGAGCAGGTGCATTTATACGGAGATTTGATTACACACAGTATAAACATTCTATTTATAATCATTAGTCATTTAGGTCAACATTGGATCATTCAGAGATCCTCACTGAACTTCTGGAGAGAGATTGCTGCACTGAAAGTTAAGGGGCTGAATAATTTTGCTCACCCAATTCGTCAGTTTTTATTTGTTAAAAAAGTTTGAAATATCCAATAAATTTCGTTCCACTTCATGATTGTGTCCCACTTGTTTTTGCTTCTTCACAAAAAATTACAGTTTCATATCTTTATGTTTGAAGCCTGAAATGTGGCAAAAGGTCGACGTGTTCAAGGGGGCTGAATACTTTCGCAAGGCACTGTATGTTCATAAAAATGTATGGCTTAAAGGTTTGTGCCATTAAAGTATCCTTTCAATTATAATAAACGGAAAGGCCTTTACACTTACATGGTTGACAATGGATAACAAGAGTCAAGGTTGATAGTACAATAAATTATAGCACAGTCGATAAATATCTAGCTAGTTACAAAATATTACAATTCTTGTTATGCTAGACTGTTGTGATATATTATACAGCCAACACAATTTTAAGTGCAATTGTGACTCACTGAGCTGATGACATGTTGGGCATCTCTATGCTCCAACACAGTTGTGTTTGTGACCACCTAAACAGGTAACAAGTCAAGACCAAGACTGGTGCAAATTGAGCCTTAAACAAAAATTAGGTTTAAGTGCTTTGTTCAGTTTAGCAAATTTATAAATGTATAAACATACAATGCGGCACCAAGCATGCCTTTGAAAATCTCACTGCATGCAACTGGATAACACTATGACCAATCACAACAATAGCGGAGCTAACTGGTAGATTTAACTCTTGCCATATCCGCATGCAAAACAGCAAAAACGTCCTTTAATTCGAGCGCAATCTTCTGTTCTTCTTTTAGATAAAAAGCCAAGTCTAACTCGTTTATTGTAGTGGCCAAAGCCGTTTCAAATAACTGATGTTCATCCATAACAATGTAGCGCTGTCGTCATCTGTTTAGCTCGCTTCTGGCCCGCCTATATCAGATTCACCAATGTGATTGGTGCAGCTTGGCTACAAGGGCATAGTTAATGAGCATCATTACTGAATGCCAGAATGACTCGCTAAGCAAATTCAAATTGTGCTCTCACGAGAACTCTGGATTTCTAGAGTAAAAGAAATGACACTGCCAAAATGTAAATTATTGAGTGTACAGCTTCTATAACAGTGTACATTTCCTGTCCACTCAAAATACCTCAACAGACAGCCATTAAGGTGTAAACCGCTGGTAACAAATTGAGTACACCCCTAAGTCAAAATGTCCAAATTGGGCCCAAAGTGCTATATTTTAGGTGGCCACCATTATTTTCTAGCACTGCCTTAACCTTGGGCATGGAGTTCACCAGAGCTTCACAGGTTGCCACTGGAGTCCTCTTCCACTCCTCCATGATGACATCAAAGGGCTGGTGGATGTTAGAGACATTGCGCTCATTCACCTTCCTTTTGAAGATGCCCCACAGATGCTCAAAATGACTTGGTCTGGAGACATGCTTGGCCAGACCATAATCTTTACCCTCAGCTTCTTTAGCAAGGCAGTGGTCATTTTGGAGATGTGTTTGGGGTCATTATCATGTTGGAATTCTGCCCTGCGGCATGTTGGCATTCATGGTTCCCTCAATGAACTGTAGCTCCCCAGTGCCGTCAACTCATGCAGGCCCAGACCATGACACTCCCACCACCATGCTTGATTGTAGGCAAGAAAAACTTGTCTTTGTACTCCTCACAAAAAATAAAGACTGCCCATGTGTGATAAAACATTTGGCTCATGGTAGCATTGGTGAAATACAACTTTAAGTAAACCTCTCTTCTTACATTATAAGAAAATGTAAATGGTATCTATGAGTCAGCAGTTCCCAAACTAGGGCTAAGTCACTGTCTCAGTAAATCAGTGCTAATACAGAAGGCTTGTTTGATAGCAATCTTGCATATTAAATTGTAATACCAAATTAATAAAGTATTTGTTTTTGCAGACATTTGCAGACATGTATTTGCAGACATTTTATTAAAACCAGTTGTCATGAGGGCACAGAATTTGATTTAGTTAGAATTTGTACATCAAATTATATTTCTGTCTGGGTTTACACTGTAGCGAAGAGGCTGACAGTCTGGCTTAAAAAAAAACATCTCTGGCATGGCTTCAGCAATATTTGGAATTCTAATAGATTTTGTATAATAACACTAAAAAGTGAGGTGTTAGCTTGCATTAGGACTTTGATGTGTATACTGCTGAAAATCAATGTTACCTCTGGTATGTTAAATGCTACGTGTCTTTTTAAGCAGGCACCAAATGACTGGGATATCTCTATCCAACAGAAACATGCAAAGCTAACTCACTATTTGTGGTCTTTTGATATCAACATTCCTACTCATGCTCACTCAAACATGATGGTAAATGCCTTTCATTAGGCTGGTGAAGATGAGATTGAACTTGTAGTAACTACATTCACAAAAACACACACACACACAATGTCACATACACTCACATTTTTGCTGTAATACACAGACACCTACACATTCATAGGTCCACATTCACCCACACACATTA
>JACXGM010024986.1:0-15496 GCA_016801145.1 Umbra pygmaea | reverse complement strand
CCTTTGCTTTGATATTAGTTCCTACCATCCTGTTTCTCAAGCTGTTCAGCAATCAACTGCCACACTCTGTCTTTGTATTCGGTGTTTTTGTAATCCGCACTTTGTTTATCATACAGTGGTTTGTGCTGTGAGACCAAGTGTATCAACTTGTCAGACGCCATTCTTGATTTTGTCGTTCGCTTGTACGGTGGCTCTGAATGGTCAAAAAACCTCTCAAAATGCTGGCTATGGATGCGAAAAACGCAGAAAATCGAACCTGATCCGATTGTTTTTATTACGGACGAAATTTTCGGAAGCAGTGTGCATGCATGATTGACATAACGTGAGGTCGTTTTTATTTTTTAACGTGCGAACAATTCGGATGCGAATTTCGGACTCAGTGTGCAATGGCCTGTAGTATACCATTGGATGTATTTAGAAACGAAAAAACAATGTTTGACGTTACTTGAATATTTTTAGACAATGAAACGGAGAGTTCATGAGTTGTATTAAGAGAACGAAATATACTTATAAGAGGCTCATGTTACCGGTTGCTACGACAACACAAACAAACTGTTGCTAGTGCGCATGTCCATTTACATCATCGTTTATTTTAGATAAGCATGTAAACGATAAGGAACAACGAAAACACAATGTTTAACGTTAGTGAATATTTTTAGACATTGAAACGGCGAGTTCATGAGTTCGCCACGTATACCATTGGATGTATTAAGAAAACGAACTATACTTGTAAGAAGCTCATGGACATGCAGTTTTGTTACCGGTTGCTACGACAACACAAACAAACTGTTGCTAGTGCTTAAACCATTGCTTATCGTTTAAGCATGTAAACGATAAGGAACAACGAAAACACAATGTTTAACGTAAGTGAATATTTTTAGACATTGAAACGGCGAGTTGAGTTCGCCACGTCTACGATTGGATGTATTAAAAGAACAAACTATACTTGTGCTCATGAACGCGCAACATAAACAAACTGTCGCCGCTCACTCCACGCCGTTTATTTTCTAAAGTATTCACTAATGTTAAAAAAACAATGGATGTAGACAACCAAGGATATGTAATCATTATGTCGTGCTACTACGGTATGTACAGTACATATAGCTAGCGCCAGCTACTAAGGGGCTTGGCGTGAGCGAGGGGCGTGGCGTGAGTGGCTACAGGCCGCAGCTGGACCCTTCTCTCTCACATTGTGTCGAGTTTCGTCTTTGGCACTTTTAAAGGCGCTGCTGTTTTAAGGGGAGACTCATAATACGACGAACAATGGAGACTAAAATTAAGCGGATCATATTGGAGTTACAGCTGATCAATGTGAAAAAGCAGTTACTTTTAGTGAAATTGCTGAAACAACAACGCAGGAACGAGAGAAGGCGTCGAAGGAGATGGTACGTTGGTCAGCTTGCCTTGTAGAAGTAGCGGAGTCAATCGCATCCTGTGATTAGGCTATAAAAAGAAAAAAAAGTAGTCTTAGTATAATGTTAAGTGAATGTTTATAAATACATATACAGCAGATGCCTTCAGAGTTTAAGCACATATAAGGCTAAACTATGATTACACCATATTCAGAGATCTTTTTGTCTGCGGTTACTATGGTACAGTATACTTAAGTAGGCTGGACAATAGAACGCTTTTCAAATTCAAAATGCTGCACCCATTTCTTACAATAGGAGTATGTCCTACAACATTGCAGAGTTGTTATTTTGTCATTTCACTAAATACTTGTCTGTAATGTGTTTAGTAATCTATTACACATACATAGGTAGCTACACATTTTGGTTTCACGGAAGCATCATCTTTGTATTCAATCGTAACTACTGCATACCCTTAAAGCTGAAATAGCAGGGCTAGCTAGATAACCAAAACACAACAAATGCTCAGGACCCATATATTTAACTTTTCGTCAAAGTTTGACTCTGTAGCCCGGTGTTTCACATGTGGTGACAGCCGAGAAATGAACAGGTAAAACGCCAGAACTTTTTTGCCTGGGTCCCCGCCTGGGACAGCACTCCGTGTGTGAAAACACGGGTGGTGGTGTTCGTTGAGTCTGACTTCTGATAGGCGGCATTCTCGTTTGACCAGAGAATGTTAAACACGCACGCACACACAAATGTAACGGTAGGATGTCGAAGTTATCAAACTTAGTTGATTAACAACTGTTTCTAAGTCAAGTAGCCGATTTTACTTCGCCATAATATGTTTTCTTATTATTTATCATGTTGGTATCATTGTTGAAGAAGCATCTGCTTGCAATTTTGACGGGAGCTAATTAAAACAATGTTTGGATTATTTTCCCAGATGTTTTACAAACAGATTATTATAAAACGGCTACACCTCTAAAATGTGAAATGACCAACTATTGGACATCTAAAAGTAGCCAGATAAAAATAGTAGTAGGACATCCAATACACTGATTAGCACAATTTGTTAATCTTCTAAAAATAATTTGTCTCACAAGACTTGTCTTCACAACATGTCTTTTTTGTAATTTGCCTAATAAGACATATTAATATTAAATTTGATGTATTGAAGCAATATAGAAGAGGCAAATGTGTTTTCATTTTTGAATTCGTAGAATTGGCTGGTAAAATTAGGGCATCCACCAGCCAGTGGCTAAGTAAATTTCCCAGCCTGGTTACGATTTGAACTGCAACTGCTTGAGATGGCAACCTTAAAGCGGTAGCTACAACTTTTATTTCACACATTATGTCTCGGTCACAGAAGTAAAAACAGATGTAGCAGTAAACCATGTTATTTCTAACTGGGAATACATCAATTATACTTGAGAATGTTGTCAAACATATTGCCTAAATAATCTAAGTGACTGTAGTAGTACTTGTTGCCAGTGACCAACATTTTTGTTTGAGGCGCTGTTGTAAATGTGAGGGCACTTCACGTTGAAATGATTTGCTGCTTTTAAGAGCAAATGAGTTTGGTATTTTTCTAGATGGTACTTAATGCCCTGTCCAATGACCTTGGTGCCATTGCAAAAATCCCTCCCTGAAAGGGAAAAGTTAAAATATACTTTGATACTTTGACAGATCACTGTAGAGCCTCGGTTAAAGCTGCTCGTGAGACGATCATCTCTTCCTTCTAGTTATAAATAGCATCAAATAAACGTGAATGAACATAAGAACGAATGTTGTTTTAGGCGTCCCACTGTTACACATCCACCAAATAAGTTATGTTGTAAAAATATATATTTAATTTGTTAAATTCAGATGAGTCCTTAGCCAATCACATGCCTGACTATTCCAAGTTATTATGCACAACAAAGTTTCATAACATTTTATAGGTTGCAGGGCTCTACAGTGCCCCGATTTCATGAGAATTTGCTCCTAAAAATAGACATGTGAGACAAGGAAAAATGATTTATGAGCACGGTGTGCAGGTAAAAATTACAACCTACCATAATTGATTCCCACCCAGCGCTTCTAATTGTTAAAAAAACTACAACTCCCACATTCCGCAAGGAGTCATTCGCCAACTGCAGTAGTTTTCTGTGACAACGCAGTGCAGTCAAAGTAAGAGAAATGTGGGAAAAACACTGGGGAAAAAGAAAAAGTATAAATTTTGTGTTACTTGAACATTTTTCAATGCGCTCCTAAATTTGTTTGTGTGCTCCGACAGTTTTTATTTAGGAGTACATGTACTCCTTGGGAAAAAATTTAGCGTAGAGCCCTGGGTTGTAAAGAACTGAAAATGATCATTTGTTGAATGTGCAGCATTAAGAGGTAATATTTACTGAAATCAAAAGCAATTTCAATTAAACACATCTTAACAGGCAAGTTACATGTTAACATAAGACCCCTTCTTTGATATCACCTTCACAGTTCTTGCATCCATTGAAGTTGTGAGTTTATGGAGAGTTTCTGCTTGAATTTCTTTGCAGGATGTCAGAATAGCCTCCTAGAGCTATTGTTTCTTCAGGCATTTTGGCATTTCCTTCTCCCCAGTCTTCCTCCAGACTCTGGCACCTTGATTTATGAATGACATGCAAAATTTGTTGTTGTTTTGTTGTGCTGTTTCTCTGTAGCCCAGGTCAGGTGCTTCTGCCGCTGTTTCTGGTTCAAAAGTGTCTTGACCTGGGGAATGCGGTCCCTGTAGCCCATTTCCTGCACACGCCTGTGCATGGTGGCTCTGGATGTTTGTACTCCAGACTCAGTCCACTGGAGGAAGACTGGGGAGAAGGAAATGCCAAAATGCCTGGGCCCGTATTGAAAAAGAATCTTAATGCAAATAGTAGCTCCTAGTGAGAAAATTCTGAGAAAATTCTTAGAAATGTGGGTGTTTACTCTTAAAATAAAATAAAAATCGTAGTACAGAAAAAAGTTATTCAGAAAGCATCTTAACTCTTAAAAGAGGTCCTAAGGCCAAAATTGGTAGGAGTACAGACGAGGACTTTTAAGAGGCTTAAGAGTTCCTTTAGTAGAGGAGAAAACTGCGGAATTACGAAGAGGGAGAAGAAATGTGTTGCAGACAATGGATGACAGTGAGTCAATACGCTATATATTAGATTGTGCAGGGATCATGTTTGTGACCGATCTTATTAGAGTCACGCTAACATCTCCGAGACAGCACAGAAATGTCATAGTGCCAGAAATGATGGAAAATAATAAACTTTATCACAATATGCTAATTTCTTGAGAAGGACCTGTATACTTTGCCGAGGTCATTTTTACACCTTCAGGGACCCTAAAGGGGCCTACCAGCTCTCTCCTTATGATTTAGGCCCAAAACATGCCAATATGCAGCCTTATTGGGACATGGTGGCCATCCACCAACTGTCCACTACTGGACCATCCAGGTATTGCATGGCACTAATCAGTATAAAGATTATTTGAAAATTTGTCTTCATGTAATTCTGAGCTAACTGCAACCATTTCAGTGAGCATTGGTTAGGGATGGCCTAACATTAGGTTTATGCACAACTGCAAGCCTCTGGAGGATCCTACACCTTGAGGTTTGCTGGACTCCAGAGCCACCAGCAGCTTCAAATACCTGTTTGCTGCTTTGTAATGGCATTTTAGCAGCTACTCATAATAATCTGATGAATTTGTCTGGCAGTAACCTTCCTCATTATGCCTTTATCTGCACAAACCGGTCTGTGCTCTGAATCAGCCACAAATCTCTTTCTTCAAAGTACAATGATCAAGCTTAAGTTTTTCGTGAAATATCTAATGTTTTCATACTTTGTCCAAGGCATTGCACTATTTGACGCTTTTCCGTAGCAGAGATCCTTTTCTTTCCCATATTGCTTGAAACTGGTTAAGCAGGCCACAAGTTTAAGATCAGTACCCCGCCTGCGTGACAATTTCCCAAATCTAGCTAATGTCTCAGTTTTTACAATAGCTATAACCAGGGGCAGTCTGTTCATTAGGGCGATATGGGCAACGAACTATAACGGCAACAGCGTTATCAGTGTTCTAGGGGTAGAACGGTACACAGAAGTCACGGTTCAGTTTATACCTCAGTTTAGACATCATGTACGAGTTCGGTACAATGGAGGGAAAAGCTAAACAAAAATGCAGAACGCATTTTTTTTTATTGTGCATGTTTCAAGCTGTACCATCTAGTGTCATACCGTTTCTCCCTTGAGCTAGCACATCTGGGTGATTGCATCTGATATCCGTTAACATGTTAGATGTATTTCCACTCACATACCCAACAGCTGCTGAACAACACTGACACACAGTCCTCATCCATCACTCTATCGCCTGCACTACTGTAACCGATATATACAATATATGATTGTAACTGACTGGGAAACTAAGGTTTTACCAAACTTGCGATCTTCGAGGTTGGCAGGTCCTCTAACTCTTGTGGCTCGCCACCAATACTCGTTCTTAGTGCTGACTCACTCACCGGACCGTCGATCTGACAAAAAACTGCATTCATAGGTGGAGCTCGGCTACTTAGCTTCAGAGCTAAGGCAAGGCTACAGATTAGGTGTTCATAAACAACTTGCGGATCTAAAGGTCCTGCCCTTTTTGGGGTGATTTCAGCGACGTTGAAAATCGCCCAAGAATTCACTCAAAATGTAAAATATTTTTTTTTCATCAGCACCTTCATTACAATCCCTATGGGTCCGGGAGGGCATGCACAAATGTGCTTTCACGTAACTAAGAAGAAATCTTCCATCAATTTATACTACTGTCAAATGCTCTAGCATTAAAAAGTGCGTTCGTGTGGAAATTGTGGATTTTAGAAGAGGTGGATTATTTGCTTTCTCATCAATTTACTTAGTTGTCTTTGGAGGAAAAAATTGTTATAAAGAGACTTAAAGAGACTTAAAATCCAATTGTTCTAATAACACAAAAGGACAAACTACAAAAACGTGTGGTGTTAATTTTTTGAAAGAAAGAAATGGCTAACGTCAGTTGTAGCCAAGAATTTCCTTTTCTCTTTGCCATGCTTACATTTTGGAGGAGAAACAACTTGGACCAACCAAGGAATTGTTGATATATAACATTTATCCAAAACAATTAGGAAACACTAATGCAGCACAACTCACATTGGAAGTAGCTATCAATTTTGGGAAAAGTTAATATAGGCTAAATCAATGCACTGGCTATGTGCTGTCTATTGAGCCAAACATCTTCCAAAAACCACTGGGTTTTAAAGACTTTGTGATCCCCGGTTTGCATCCCAGAATGGACATTGATGTGAGCTTCTCTTCAGATAAGGTAGGCCCAGGCCTATAGACTAGAGGTCGACCGATAATGATTTTTCAAGGCCGATACAGAATAACGATTATTAGAATGGACAACCAAAAAAGGATATACGGATTAATTGACAGATTATTATGATTTTTTTTGGGGGGGGGATTACAACAATACTGAAAGCACAAACTTTTAATATAACTTCTTAATATAATACACAAAATAGTTTCAAATCTCAAATAAATCTCAAAATATAAAAATGTGTTCAAACAAAATGCTTAACATATGGTAAAACACATAGTAGGCTGAGTACGATTTGTATTTGATACAACATTGCCTATTATACAGTGCCTTGCGAAAGTATTCGGCCCCCTTGAACATTTCAACCTTTTGCCACATTTCAGGCTTCAAACATAAAGATATAAAACTGTATTTTTTGTGAAGAATCAACAACAAGTGGGACACAATCATGAAGTGGAATGAAATTTATTTGATATTTCAAACTTTTTCAACAAATAAAAAACTGAAAAATTGAGTTACTTCAGTGCAGCAAACTCTCTCCAGAAGTTCAGTGAGGATCTCTGAATGATCCAATGTTGACCTAAATGACTAATGATGATAAATAGAATCCACCTGTGTGTAATCAAGTCTCCGTATAAATGCACCTGCTCTGTGATAGTCTCAGAGGTCCATTGAAAGCACAGAGAGCATAATGAAGAACAAGGAACACACCAGGCAGGTCCGAGATACTGCATTCAAGTCTTTGGACTTTTTATGTTATTAGGTGCATGTCCCTTTAAGTGCTTGTGACACTTCTCTCTAGTTTGGGCTATTGCTAGGATTAGGTTAGGTTAGGATAGTGTCTTGTAAATCTGATTATGATTGCGTTCAGCTGTGATTGATTAGTTAGTTAGCTTCTGTATTTTAACGCTGGCCAAAATAAAGATGCCGGTCATTGTAATATTGTCACTGCGTAACTTTGCTCACTGTTTGGAGAAGGCTTTTCGGACCTGCTATATGTAAGTTGTGAAAAGTGAGTCGCTGAAGTTTTGAAGTTAATACGTATGCTCTGTACTTGTGTGTTAGCTATCAGTGTCTGTGCCACTGTTGAGAGTACGTTAAGCTATATAAGTATATCTGTTGTGCTACTCCCTTCGGTGGTACCCTGCAACAGTCTCTGGACTTGTGTTCATTAAACAATCGAGTTTCATCTACCATCTACCTGCCTTGGTCTCCCTCTCTCTACACCACACCAGAACGTGACAGTTGGATTCTTTCTAAAAACATCAAATACCAACTGACATTCTGTACGGTCACCTCTTTTTGGTTTTGTTTAGATTCACTGTCATACTCTAGGAACTATGTTCTGCATGTGACATGGAGAAGGTTTATTGGTGTTCAGTTCAACTGAGCAACTGATGTTTGTCATATGTTTTACTTTCAGGTTGCTGACAACCAACCTGATGGCAAAGTTCAATATGAGGGGCCATAAAGACGAGGGCATTTGCAGAGAGCACTCTTTACAACATAAATAATGGTATGTATAAGTCACAACTGAATGCATGTGTAGGTAGATTTTGAATTAGACTACTCCTTTAGATTGTCTCTTACATGACAATATATTCCATGTGAATGTTTGGCACTTGTTGGGTAATATTGGGAGTTTGTTAGTGTCTCTGTGTTAGTGTCTTTGTCACAAAAGCTCGCACCTCCTTCGGCCGCCTCTCCTTCCAGTTTACCGCTGCCAATGATTAGAACGCACTGCAGGAATCATTGAAGCTTGAATCCACTATCCCATCAACTACATTCAAAGTTCTATTATCAATTCTATTGACAAACCATTGTACATGCTGACTCTACCCGCTCTATACGGCCGTTAACGCATTTAGCACACTCAACCGCACAGCTGTCTTTTTTATGTTTTGCACACTCCCTTTTCCATAGCCTTGATTATTATGCCACCTACTCTAGTTTAATTTTGCACTGCAACTTTGTACTACCATAAATCTACCTCTTTCTCTCCCAGACCCTATTGTCACATTGACTGTATAGTATATTGTCACGCCATTATACTTACCAAATATCTACCTCCATATGTTTATATTTGTTGCACTATCTGTACAAACCCTTAATTTGTTTAATCTGAAGATCTGCACACTGTATTCTTGTTTTTTATATATTCTGTACTTCTTGTTGTGTGTTCATGTGTAACTCTTTCTTCTGCACCTTGGCGCTCTATCTTGGCCAGGTCGCCATTTCAAATGAGAAACTGTTCACAACGTGCTTACCTGGTTAAACGTACAATATGTAGTTTTTGGCCACCAGTGGGCTCTCAATCAAAACAATAGCATAAGATGTACTTGGATGATGTCGGGAAGTAGTGTGGGATCATGGGTTTTGTTATCGTCGTCAATGACAACCTTCCAATCTAGTGTCTCCGGCAGAAAAAATATTCACTGACAATGTATTGTTAAAAATATTATAAATTTATTCACGTTATGTTTGGCGGTTCCCTGGAACTTAGAGCAACTAGTGCAGTCAAAGGTTATATGACGCCATTGACAGAAGACAAAATGAAACGTCCCGTGTCTTCGAATTATATTACAAATTTCTCTGGATTTGAAAGTATGTTGTGAAACATTTAGGATAATGTAAGTACACAACTAAGAAATATATATAATATAGGTATAGTGATGTTTGCTATTTAAATGCAAAGTACATGTTTTGTTATTATTTTGGAAAACTACATATTGTACCTTTCAATAAAGGTTAAATAAATTAAGAGTGCTACACTAACAGGAATGACTAGACACTTGCCTGTTTTCCTTTATTTCATTGGAATTCAATGTGTTTCCGTTCATGTTACAGAATCTGTACAGAAGTGGAGCTGCAAGGCCACCAATGTGGACGTGAGGTTGGCTGTTGCCAATCACTTGAAGCGTGCGCCAAGGAGGGGTGGCCGTACAAACAAAACCTGTAAATACCTCAGTGTGATTTTTTTTATTTTTTATTTACTGGTACTTTTGTTTAGTTTTTCCCCCACATGTACAGTATGTGTCTTGTTTTTTGGCAAATGTTGCCATATTGACTGGGTTTGTTTTTTCTACATAAAACAGTCCACATTGGATGTAGTGTAACAACTGTTCCTTGCTGGAAATTGTCTAATAAAATACACTGTTAACTGCTATGAGCATGTCCATCAATGCTGTAATCCTGACATTAATGAGTGTTAGTTTGAACCATTATTTCAATTCTGTCCATGAATTGTTTGCAGGGCCATAAATGACATAGTGAAAACTGTCCCAAATCTGGATGTTGGCACAACGTTCCACAAAGTTGTCTATTCTATTACAAAAGAGAATAACATAAGCTGTATTGACAGTGTCCTTATGATTAGAACAAGGTTAGCAAGGTGTGAACTTTATGTTATAGAGTTCATTGATTGTTATAAGCATTAACCCTGTAGGTTATTTATTTAAGAAAGCACTATTTATATACTACACTGCTCAAAAAAATAAAGGGAACACTTAAACACAATGTAACTTCAAGTCAATCACACTTCTTTGAAATCACACAGTCCACTCAGGAAGCAACACTGATTGACAATCAATTTCACATGCTGTTGTGCAAATGGAACAGACAACAGGTAGAAATTATAGGCAATTAGCAAGACACCCCCAATAAAGGAGTGGTTCTGCAGGTGGTGACCACAGACCACTTCTCAGTTCATATGCTTCCTGGCTGATGTTTTGGTCCCTGTTGAATGCTGGCGGTGCTTTCACTCTAGTGGTAGCATGAGACGGAGTCTACAACCCACACAAGTGGCTCAGGTAGTGCAACTCATCCAGGAGGGCACATCAATGCAAACTGTTGCAAGAAGGTTTGCTGCGTCTGTTAGCGTAGTGTCCAGAGCATGGAGGCGCTACCAGGAGACAGGCCAGTACATCAGGAGACGTGGAGGAAGCCGTAGGAGGGCAACAACCCAGCAGCAGGACCACTACCTTTGCCTTTGTGCAAGGAGGAGCAGGAGGAGCACTGCTAGAGCCCTGCAAAATGACCTTCAGCAGGCCACAAATGTGCATGTGTCCACTCAAACGGTCAGAAACAGACACCATGAGGGCCCGACGTCCACAGGTGGGGGTTGTGCTTACAGCCCAACACCGTGCAAGACGTTTCGCATTTGCCAGAGATCACCAAGATTGGCAAATTCGCCACTGGCACCCTGTGCTCTTCACAGGTGCAAGCAGGTTCACACTGAGCACATGTGACAGACGTGACAGAGTCTGGAGACGCCATGGAGAACATTCTGCTGCCTGCAACATCCTTCAGCATGACGGGTTTGGCGGTGGGTCAGTAATGGTGTGGGGTGGCATTTCTTTGGGGGGCCGCACAGCCCTCCATGTGCTCGCCAGAGGTAGCCTGACTGCCATTAGGTACCGAGATGAGATCCTCAGACCCCTTGTGAGACCATATGCTGGTGCGGTTGGCCCTGGGTTCCTCCTAATGCAAGACAATGCTAGACCTCATGTGGCTGGAGTGTGTCAGCAGTTCCTGGAAGAGGAAGGCATTGATGCTATGGACCGCCTGTTCCCCAGACCTGAATACGATTGAGCACATCTGGGACATCATGTCTCGCTCCATCCACCAATGCCACACACTGTCCATGAGTTGGCGGATGCTTTAGTCCAGGTCTGGGAGGACATCCCTCAGGAGACCACATCATCAGGAGCATGCCCAGGCGTTGTAGGGAGGTCATATGGGCACATGGAGGCCACACACACACACTACTAAGCCTCATTTTGACTTGTTTTAAGGACATTACATCAAATTTGGATCAGACTGTTGTGTGGTTTTCTACTTTGATTTTCAGTGTATCCAGACCTCCATGGGTTGATACATTTGATTTCCATTGATAATTTTTGTGTGATTTTGTTGTCAACACATTAAATTATGTAAAGATAAAAGTATTTCATAGGATTAGTTAATTCATTTAGATCTAGGATGTGTTATCTTAGTGTTCCCTTTAATTTTTTGAGCAGTGTATTTATATATAAGAAGCTGTATTGAGAGTGTTCTTATGATTAGAACAAGGTGTTACCAAGGTGTGAACTTTATTATGTTAAACAGTTCATTGATTGTTATATAAATAACCTACAGGGTTAATGCTTATAAGAAAGCACAATTTATATACTACTATGTATTTTGAAAATACTTTGACAGTGAAATATCTTAGATCGTAATGCATAGCATTTGAAATATCGACATGCAGCTCATACATACTGGATACACTCACCTAAAAAATTATTAGGAACACCATACTAATACTGTGTTTGACCCCCTTTCGCCTTCAGAACTGCCTTAATTCAAATTAAAATGGCATTGATTCAACTAGGTGCTGAAAGCATTCTTTAGAAATGTTGGCCCATATTGATAGGATAGCATCTTGCAGTTGATGGAGATTTGTGGGATGCACATCCAGGGCACGAAGCTCCCGTTCCACCACATCCCAAAGATGCTCTATTGGGTTGAGATCTGGTGACTGTGGGGGCCATTTTAGTACAGTGAACTCATAGTCATGTTCAAGAAACCAATTTGAAATGATTCAAGCTTTGTGACATGGTGCATTATCCTGCTGGAAGTAGCCATCAGAGGATGAGTACATGGTGGCCATAAAGGGATGGACATGGTCAGAAACAATGCTCAGGTAGGTCGTGGCATTTAAACAATGCCCAATTGGCACTAAGGGGCCTAAAGTGAGCCAAGAAAACACCCCCAAACCATTACACCATCACCACTAGCCTGCACAGTGATAACAAGGCATGATGAATCCATGTTCTCATTCTGTTTACACCAAATTCTGACTACCATCTGAATATCTTAACAGAAATCCAGACTCATCAGACCAGGCAACATTTTTCCCGTCTTCAACTGTCCAATTTTGGTGTGCTCTTGCAAATTGTAGCCTCTTTTTCCTATTTGTAGTGGAGATGAGTGGTACCCGGTGGGGTCTTCTGCTGTTGTAGCCCATCGGCCTCAAAGTTGTGCGTGTTGTGGCTTCACAAATGCTTTGCTGCATACCTCGGTTGTAACGAGTGGTTATTTCAGTCAAAGTTGCCCTTCCTTCAGCTTGAAGCAGTCGGCCCATTCTCCTCTGACCTCTAGCATCAACAAGGCATTTTCGCCCACAGGACTACCACATACTGGATGTTTTTCCCTTTTCAATACCATTCTTTGTAAACCCTAGAAATGGTTGTGCGTGACAATCCCAGTAACTGAGCAGATTGTGAAATACTCAGACCGGCCCATCTGGCACCAACAACCATGCCACACTCAAAATCACCTTTCTTTCCCATTCTGACATTCAGTTTGGAGTTCAAGAGATTGTATTGACCAGAACCACACCCCTAAATGCATTGAAGCAACTTTTTTTATTTATTTTTATTTAACCTTTATTTAACCAGGTAAGTTGACTAAGAACAATTTCTTATTTACAGCAACGACCTGGGAGCAATTAGGCTAAAGTGTCTTGCCCAAGGACACAACGACATTTGGCTCAGTCGGGAATCGAACTGGCAACCTTCTGACTACAAGTCTGACTCCCTACCCACTGAGCCATCTGCGCCTGGCATGTGATTGGTTGAGTAGATCATTGCATTAAGAAGAAATTGAATGGGTGTTCCTAAAAATCCTTTAGGTGAATGTATAGTTAGCTTTGCATGAGTCAGTCTGCCATTGTGTCAATAAATTAAAAGAAATCCTTGACTATAATATTCTCTGACTTTCCCCGGACCTCCTCCTGCACAAGGCAGCGCAAATTGGCATATTGCTGCCCAGGATTTGGGTTAGATAAATCAGATTATCTATCCTGCCATGATGCTCTCCAGAGACTCCTTGTGTGCAGATTGGGCACCTGTAAATTCAATCGAGGATGTATAGGTGGTGAATGTAATCATCCCATGCATGTTCTGACTAAAGGCTTCTGTGTTAGATCAGCAATGCGAAAAGATTCGACGGCTCCGTTTTTAAATTTAACTTCGGTTTCAGATATATCTTGTGACAGGCGTTTATCTATTGTGTTTTAACATGGTAACTTGTGAAGAAAGCTACACGTTGACTTGAAACAATGGAGCAGTTCAGCTTCTTGCCAGAACCAACCACTTAGCACAGCGGTACATTCAATATACATTTATATATAGTTGGAAATATAACATGTTCATCATGGCTAATGCTTTATCATAGACATTCATGTAGTACACATGGTTTCATCTGCAAGGTACAGTTGTGTATTTATTTGTATGCGGTCAGTAGGACCGGAAAATGAATGAATGGGGCTGTTATTGTAAGCTACGACTCCTCCCTGTGTTGCTGCTGGGCATCCCGGGGGGCGGCATAATCAGTCACGTTGGGGAGGCCATGTGCCACACAGCAGCTGAGGGCGCTGCGAACGATGCTCATGTCATGTGCATTGTACCACTCGTTGGTCTTTGCATCATACCACTCAACAGTGAAAGTTGTGGTGAAGCCGTTGAAACCACCCACCACGAAGAGAACGTTGTCGACCACCTCGATGCCAAAGTTGCTTCGTGGGTTGAACATGGGGGGCACCATGTGCCACGTGTCGGTCTGCGGGTTGTACGCTTCAACAGTACGCAAACGGTTAACCCCGTCGAAACCACCGACCTAGGCAGGGACAGTAGAAATGTGTCAAAAACGGTTTCAGCTTTCTGTTAATTTGTTTTGTTCTTTATTTTCATGTTTTTATAAATATCACAGAGATTAATTAATTGTGCATGGTTTACATATGGATGCGTGCAAGTTTCTTTGTTCAGCTCACCGCAAAGATGTGGTCCGCATACGCGATGACTCCCACCCCACTGCGCCTGCTTCCCATTGGGGCGATCAGCGACCACTGGTTGGTCTGAGGGCTGTAGCTCTCTGCAGTGAACAGACACTCGTCCCCATTGAAGCCACCACAGATGTACACCTAAAGGATAGAGAAGTCAGATGAACATTACTCAAGTTGATGCATCCAGATGGTTTCTGGTTGTGTTGTGTCCCGTTCCCGGTCTCTGGCCCACTCACCTTGCCATGTAGTGTGGTGGCACTGGCGTCGGACCGCTGCTCGGCCATTGGTGCAATCCGTGTCCACTGGTTGGAGTCCGGCTCGAAGCGCTCAGCAGTATTCAGCCGAGTGTGCCCGTCAAAGCCGCCCAAAGCATAGATGCAGCCGTCCATCACTGTCACACTGACGTAGCAGCGCTGCGAGTACATGGGGCCCACCTCGTGCCAAGTGCGGGTGACAACGTTGAACTTGTACACACTGTTGAAGTAGTCTATGCTGTCAAAGCCCCCCACACAATAGACAAAACCATTTAGGTAAGCCAATCCATGATAGGCCCGTGGACTCTCCTCCTCCGGGGTCACTTTCACCCAGCAATCAGCCCGTGTATCGTAGGCCTCAATGACATTGGTTGGGCTGCCACCACTCCAACCACCGATGGCCAATAGGATGCCATAGGGCAGGCGAGGGCGGGTCATAGTGTTTCGGAAGCTCGAGTTGGAGGGCCTGATCCTGTTCAGGTTGGTTATGGCTTTCAGGGCTTTGATGACGATAGGCTTGCAGTTGTCATTTTCCTTCACCAGGGCATTGTTCTTGATATTGCTCATGAAGTAGTCGGCAGGCATTAATCCCAGGCGCACCTGAGAAAACAGACAGGCAAGGAGACAGAGACTTGCAGTTAGTAGCTAACCAGCACACCACCCAAAACTACAAATGTTATCCAAATGTAAAAGGCAATTGTACTCACCTTGGACAGCAGCAAAGGGATGTGGGCCTT
>JACXGM010024985.1:0-15496 GCA_016801145.1 Umbra pygmaea | reverse complement strand
GCTGGTTGGTTGGCTGTAGGTAGCCTGTAATAGGCTATAAAGGTCCGATGAGTGAAGGCAGAAGGGTACAGTGATCCGGTGTAATGCTCAATTTGGTTGTGTGCGGTGATGGTAGCGGAAAATGTAGCTAGAATGGCTAAGTAACACAGGCGCCCAGCTAGCCGAAAAAAGCTAACTGAGCTAGGTAGCTGGCTGGACAACTACAATAGTCCGGTGGATTGAGCCAGAGTTTGCTCGATCATAACAGTTGAGGGAGCTGATGATCGTCGGGAATCCGAAAGTATGAAAATAGAAATAAACCAGAGTGCGTGGAAGTTAAAAAGTTAAAAGACGAAGACAGTAGACAAAAAAACACACTATGTACACGGACGCAATACAAAACACGTCTGACCTCTTACGCCATCTTGGATTATGTGAATGGAACGTTAATGCCAGCAGCACTAGGTTAGCAGACTCACTGCTGATGCTGCTCTCAGTGGAATCGGAATTTTTGGCCCCTGGTGGGGCGTCAATGAAAATGTACATTCTTATCATATTGCTAGAATATAATAGGAAACAACTCATAGTTTGATTTTCAGATCTTAATTGTATCGATAAAATTATTAACGATCAATTAATCGATCGTCGATTAATCAATAGCATCCCTAGTCAGTAGTTACTATGGAATACTGGAGTATATATACAAGCAGTCCATAAGTGGCTTTTATTAAAATTTCAATTAAAGAGTCAATATTTTGCCGTGTTGACCCTTCATCTTCAAGGGTCTGCAATCCACCCTGGCATGCTTTCAATTAATATCTGGACCACATCCAGACTCATGGCAGCCCATTCTTGAATGATCAATGATTAGAATTTGTCAGATTTTGTGGGTTTTTGTTTGTCCACCCCCTCTTGAGGATTGACATCAAGTCCACAATGTCCCCGAGCCACTTAGTTATCACTTTTGCCTTATGGCAAGGTGCTCCATCATGCTGGAAATGGCATTGGTTGTCACCAAACTGTTATTGGATGGTTGGGAGAAGTTGCTCTCGAAGGATGTGTTGGTACCATTCTATATTAATGTATTCATAGGCAAAATTGTGAGTGAGCCCACTCCCTTGGCTGAGAAGCAACCTCACACATGAATGGTCTCAGGATGCTTGACTGTTGGCATGACACAGTACTGATGGTAGCGCTCACCTTGTCTTCTCTAGACAAGGTGTTTTCCGGATGGCCCAAACAATCATAGATAATGACTTTACCTCTGATAAATAAACTAAAAAATATATGGACACAAAAAATGAGATGCCAGGAAACATCTAAATGAATCAACCCAGTGAACTGATACCAATGATCCTAGCTGATGGAGAAGACCAACTAAGGTAAGTATCCTATCTGAAGATTAGCAGTAGAGATAAATGTGGGCTCACTATTTGGCAAGCATTAGGGGACAATTGCCTTTTTAATTTTTATTTAGGTATAACAGCTTGTTAATTATTTATAAATGGTCCATCCATCCATTTTCATCGCTTATCCGAGGACGGGTGGCGGGGGCAGCAGCTCCAGCAGGGGACCCCAAACATCCTTTTCTCGGGCCACATTAAATAGCTCTGACTGGGGGATCCCGAGGCGTTCCCAGGCCAAGTTGAAGATATAATCTTGCCACCTAGTCCTTGGTCTTCCCCGAGGCCTCCTCCTAGCTGGACGTGCCTGGAAAACCTCCCTAGGGAGGCGCCCAGGGGGCATCCTTACCAGATGCCCAAACCACCTCAACTGGCTCCTTTCGACGCAAAGGAGCAGCGGCTCTACTCTGAGATCCTCACGGATGACTGAGCTTCTCACCCTATCTCTAAGGGAGAAACCAGCCACCCATCTGAGGAAACCCATTTCGGCTGCTTGTACCCTGGATGTCATTCCTTCGGTCATGACCCAGCCTTCATGACCATGGGTGAGGGTACGAAAAAAAACTGCCCGGTAGATCGAGAGCTTTGCCTTCTGGCTCAGCTCTTTTTTGTCACAATGGTGCGATATATTGAGTGTAATACCGCCCCCGCTGCGCCGATTCTCCGACCAATCTCCTGCTCCATTGTCCCCCCACTCGCGAACAAGACCCCAAGGTAGGCACTCTACCAGTTTCCTGCTGAGAATCATAGCCTCAGATTTAGAGGTGCTGATCCTCATCCCAGCCGCTTCACACTCGGCTGCGAACGATCCAGTGAGTGCTGAAGGTCACTCAGGCCATCAGGACCACATCATCTGCAAAAATCCGCGATGAGATCCTCAGCCTACCGAACTACAACCCATCCCCAACCTGACTACGCCTCGATATCCTGTCCATAAATACTACAAACAGGATTGGTGACAAAGCGCAGCCCTGGCAGAGACCAACCCTCACCTGAAACGAGTCTGACTTACTGCTGAGCACCCAGACACAGCTCTCGCTTTGGTCATACAGAGATTGGATGGCCCTAAGAAGGGACCCCCTCACCCCATACTCCTGCAGCACCTCCCACAGTATCTCCCGGGGGACCCGGTCACACGCCATCTCCAAATCCACAAAACACAGATGGGCATACTCCCAGGCACCCTCCAGGATTCTTGCAAGAGTAAAGATCTGATCAGTTGTTCCACGACCAGGACGGAATCCACATTGTTCCTCTTCAACCTGAGGTTCGACTATCAGCCGAACCCTCCTTTCCAGCACCTTAGAGTAGACTTTACCAGGGAGGCTGAGAAGTGTGATACCCCTCTAATTGGCACACACTCTCTGGTCCCTCTTTTTGAACTGGGGAACCACCATCCCAGTCTGCCACTAATTTGGCACTGTCCCAGACTTCCATGCAATGTTGAAGAGGCGTGTCAGCCAAGACAGCCCTTCCACACCCAGAGCTTTCAGCATTTCTGGACGGATCTCATCAATCCCTGGGGCTTTGCCACTGTGGAGTTGTTTGACTACTTCAGTGACTTCCACCAGAGAAATTGATGACAATCCCCCATCATCATCTAGCTCAGCCTCTAATATGGAGAGCATAGTAGTTGGATTCAGGAGTTTCTCAAAGTGCTTCTTCCACCACCCTATTACCTCCTCAGTTGAGGTCAACAGAGTCCCATAATTACTGTATACAGCTTGGATGGTTCCATGCTTCCCCCTTCTGAGGTGGCGGATGGTTTTCCAAAAGCACTTTGGTGCCGACTGAAAGTCCTTCTCCATGTCTTCTCTGAACTTTTCCCACACCCGCTGCTTTGCCTCTTTCATGGCAGAGGCTGCAGCCCTTCGGGCTCTTCGGTACCTTGCTGGTACCGAAGTCCTCCAGGATAACATATTACTTGTGAGTATCCCCACACCTGCCCAGCGCCTCACACCCTGGGCAACTCCGGAGAAGAAAAGTGTCAACCCCTATCCAGGAGAATGGTTCCAGAACCGAGACTGTGCATAGAGGTAAGCCCCACCAGATCTAATTGGTAGCGCTCCACCTCCCGCACCAGTTCTGGCTTCTTCCCCCATAGAGAGGTGACATTCCACATCCCCAGAGCCAACCTCTGCTGCCCAGCTCTGGTCCGTCGAGGCCCCTGACCTTCACTACCACCCATTTGGCAGCGCACCCGACCCCAGCGGTTCCTCCCACAGGTGGTGGGCCCATGGGATGGAAGTGCCACGATGCTTCTTCGGGCTGTGCCCAGCTGGGCTCCGTGGCAAACCCGGCCACCAGGCGCTCGCTGACGAGCCCTCCATCCAGGCCTGGCTCCAGATGGGGGCCCCGGGCTTCCTCCGGGCAGGGTCTCTCTTCCTCTTCGTTGCTTCTTCATTGGGGTTTTTGGTGAACCATTCTTTGTCTGGCCCCTCACCTGAGAAAAAGCCCCTACATTGTAATGAAATATGTTGGGATGTGAATGAGCAACAACAACACTTCGGAGAGAGAGAGAGACAGAGAAAAGAAAGAGTCCCCACGTTTCTGCAACCATATTGACATGCTTGGATCGGGGCAGGCCTGGACTGGCAATCTGGCAAATGCCCGGTGGTCCGTGCACCTATGGGGCCGGTATAATAATTATAAAATTATCTCAATGTAATATATACACTCACCTAAAGGATTATTAGGAAAACCCTACTAATAATGTGTTTGACCCCCTTTCGCCTTCAGAACTGCCTTAATTCTATGTTGCATTGATTCAACAAGGTGCTGAAAGAATTCTTTAGAAATGTGGGCCCATATTGACAGGATAGCATCTTGCAGTTGATAGAGATTTGTGGGATGCACATCCAGGGCACGAAGCTCCCAAAGATGCTTGGCTTGAGATCTGGTGACTGTGGGGGCCATTTTAGTACAGTGAACTCATTGTCATGTTCAAGAAACCAATTTGAAATGATTTGAGCTTTGTGACATGGTGCATTATCCTGCTTGAAGTAGCCATCAGAGAATGGGTACATGGTGGCCATAAAGGGATGGACATGGTCAGAAACAATGCTCAGGTAGGCCTTGGCATTTAAACGATGCCCAATTAGCACTAAGGGGCCTAAAGTGTGCCAAGAAAACATCCCCCACACCATTACACCACCACCACCAGCCTGCACAGTGGTAACAAGGCATGATGGATCCATGTTCTCATTCTGTTTACGCCAAATTCTGACTCTACCATCTCAATGTCTCAACAGAAATTGAGACTCATCAGACCAGGCAACATTTTTCCAGTCTTCAACTGTCCAATTTTGGTGAGCTCTTAAAAACTGTAGCCTCTTTTTCCTATTTGTAGTGGAGATGAGTGGTACCCGGTGGGGTCTTCTGCTGTTGTAGCCCATCCGCCTCAAGGTTGTGGGTGTTGTGGCTTCACAAATGCTTTGCTGCATACCTTGATTGTAACAAGTGGTTATTTCAGTCAAAGTTGCACTTCTATCAGCTTGAAGCAGTCGGCCCATTCTGCTCTGACCTCTAGCATCAACAAGGCATATTTGCCCACAGGACTGCAGCATACTGGATGTTTTTCCCTTTTCACACCATTCTTTGTAAACCCTAGAAATGGTTGTGTGTAAACATCCCAGTAACTGAGCAGAGTGTGAAATACTCAGACCGGCCTGTCTGGCACCAACAACCATGCTACGCTCAAAATAGCTTAAATCAACTTTTTTTCCAATTGTGACATTCAGTTTGGAGTTCAGGAGATTGTCTTGACCAGGACCACACCCCTAAATGCATTGAAACAACTGCCATGTTGTTGAGTAGATAATTGCATTAATGAGAAAATGACAGGGTGTTCCTAATAATCCTTTAGGTGAGTGTATACACACCGCATTACAAATTATTATGCTAATTATAATTTACACTGATTTTCATTGACAGTCAATATACTTTTTCACCAATCACCAACTGTTGTGACTTGGGTCAAGGGTATAGATTTCCAACAACCACCCAATGAAACAAATGAAAATAGTAATTTCTTGAATTTGCAGCATTAGGATTTAATTAAATCAAAAGCTATTTCAATCAAACACATCTTAACAGGGCAAGTTACATGTTAACATAGGACCCCTTCTTTGATATCACCTTCACACTTCTTGCATCCATTGAACTTGTGAGTTTATGGAAAATTTTTTGCTTGAATTTCTTTGCAGGATGTCAGAATAGCCTCTCAGAGCTGCTGTTTTAATGCAAACTGCCTCCCACCCTTGTATATATTTTGCTTGAGGATGCTCCAAATGCTCTCAATAGGGTTGATGTCGGGAGGATGGGGGCTACACCATGTGTTTCTCTCCTTTTATGCCTATAGCAGCCAATGACACAGAGATATTCTTTGCAGCATAAGATGGTGCATTGCCATGCATGAAGATAATCTTGCTACAGAAAGGCTTGGTTCTTCTTTTTGTATCATGGAAGAAGGTGGTCAGTCAGAAACTCTATATACTTTGCAGAGGTCATTTTCACACTTTCAGGGACCCTAAAGGGGCCTACCAGCTCTCTCCTAATGATTGTATCTCCACCACCTCCTTGCTGAAGTCGCAGCCTTATTGGGACATGGTGGCCACCCAACAACCATCCACTACTCCATCCATCTGGACCATCCAGAGTTGCATGGCACTCATCAGTTAACAAGACTGTTTGAAAATTAGTCTTCATGTATTGCTGGGCCCACTGCAACCTTTCTGCTTGTGAGCGTTGGATGGGGTGGCCAAATAGTAGGTTTATGTACAACTGTACTACCAGCAGCTTAAAATACCTGTTTGCTGCTTTGTAATGGCATTTTAGCAGCTGCTCTCTTAATCCAATGAATTTGTCTAGCAGTAACCTTCCTCATTATGGTTTTATCTGCACGAACCCATCTGTGCTCTGAATCAGCCACAAATCTCTTCACCGTACAATGATCACACTTACGTTTTTGTGAAATATCTTGTCCAAGGCATTGCACTATTTGACGCTTTTCCACAGCAGAGAGATCCTTTTTCTTTCCCATATTGCTTGAAACCTGTGGCCTGCTTTATAATGTGGAACATCCTTCTTAAGTAGTTTTCTTTTAAATGGGCTCACCTGGCAAACCAATTATCACAGGTGGATAAGATTGATTTTAGTGATCCAAACTGCCAGGAGACAAAATACCACCATGTTACTTTGTTACATTTTACCTGCTCTTTCATTAAATTTTCTTCAGTAATTTGTCGAAATTATTATTATTCTTTTAGTTGGTGATTTGATTTTAGGTTGGTGATTGGGTGTTCCTGCCTGTTTAAGTCTGCATAGAAAGAGTGCATGCACAGACATATTTAAATAGATGTCAGACACTGACAAGTAAAAAAGGTAAACTGGTAGTGTTTTGTTTTTTATTTCACAGTTACGCAAATGTTAGTGCTAAGCTATTGACAGGATTTGGGCGAGGGAAATAAATCTTATGCACCTTCTTCTCCTGCTGGTCTCAAGCTACTAGTTACAGTGTTATAAAGCTCTCTCAATCTGGAGTCACACAGCAGCTCTTCATCTGGTCCGTTTACAATGACCCACCACTGATGCGTGAGGAAAAGGGGTAGGACAACTGTTTGCCAAGTACATTTAAAAAAATGATATTGTTTGGGGTTACTCAAAAACATAGCTAACCAACATTGTCATAGTTACATAGTTACATTGCACAAAAGTTATTAAAACCACCAGCCATACAATTTTCCTACTCCTTTGTTCCTCAGGGGATGTACAGTTAAACCCAGGCCCTATAGCCCCCATTGATAACCCAACTCATCAGGTACTCTTGTTTAATTACTTCTGTATCCATAAAAGTATTGGTTTTATGGCTGTCAATATCAGAAGCCTACTCCCTAAACATGATTTATTCACTGCTCTTGCACACACAGCCAACCATGATATCCTAGCTGTGTCTGAAACCTGGTTTAGGAAATCTACCAAAATGATTACATCCCCAAATTCAACGTCCATTGTCAAGACAGAACTTCTAAAGGGGGAGGAGTCGCAGTCTTCTTTAGGAAAAGCCTGCAGAGTTCTGTTATCCTATCCAAGTCTCTGCTCAAACAGTTTGAACTATAACACACAAGTCTCTTACTGTTGCTGCCTGTTACAGACCCCCTTCAGCCCCCAGCTGTGCCCTACTCTATGTCAATTAATTGCCCCCCACTTATCCTCTGAGTTCTTACTGCTAGTTGACCTAAACTGGGACATGCTGAATTTTCCAACCAATTTACAATCTATATTTGATGCCCTCAACCTCACACAAATTGTCAATGAACCATCCAGGTACAACCTAAAATCCATAAACAGACACCCGGCAGCCGCTGGGGCCTGCCGGGTGTCTGCGGCCACCGGAGCCTGCCGGGGGTCTGCCGCCGCTGCCGCCGGAGTCTGCCGGGGTTCCGTTGCTGCTGGTGGGGCATACAGCAGCTGAAGCAGGGGGGCAGTTATGACTGCTACGCCCGCCTGCAGAGCCACCGCCATGGGGGATGAAAGGAGGTCAGGTGCTGTATGGGGGGGTTCGTGCTGCCCTCCTGCCCTCCCTTTTTTTCCGACTGTTTTGGGGAGGCTTGTTTTTCTTTTTGGCCTCACCTGGGGTGAGCCCCTGGGGTAGGGTAATGTCATATCCAACCCTGTCAGCTGGTTAGCTCAGTTCCCATATTAGTCCTAGGTGAGGAAGAGGAAGGCGCGGTTCATTAATGTAATGTCACTGTGGGAGTAAGCCATTCCGGGAACGTCTACAGTAATAGGTATTGGTTGTGAAAAGTGAGTCATCTACGTTAGGAAGTAAATGCGTACGGTCTGACTATATTATCTACATATATTGTTTATCGTTGTGCACTCGCATAGATGGTACCCTGCAACCGTATTGAATGTATTTCCCCGGACGTGGCTTTAATTAAATACTACAATCACAACTTCGCCTGGGTCTTCCTCTCTCTTTTTATTCTCTACACCACACCAAATCGTGACATCGGCTCTCAAGGGGTTGCCGCTGACTCTCTCCCCCTGTCCTCTTCCTGTGAGGAAAAGGATGCAAACAATATAGGTCAATTTGTCAAAAACCTGGAAAAATCTTAACTCAAGTTTCTTCCCCAAATGTTTTTTTACTCTTCTTTCTAATCTTTCTACTTATACTAAAATATTCTGCACTTATGCATTTAGCACTTTATTATTTAAGGCCACTGGGCACTTTGTTTGATGATTGAATGGTAGTAGACACATTACAAGATCTTGTAAGTGTTCTGGTATAATATTGGTTGCTTACTAATTACAATTGCTGGTGTATGACCTGTCCAAATATTGACAAATGTACTACATGTAAGTCGCATTGGATAAAAGTTTCTGCCGAATGCCCTAAATGTAAATATCAAATGTAAAAGAAAGCAGCTTGTTTTTTGTTTTTGATAATATTATATTTCAATTAACTGAAAAACTTTATGACAACCACATCCCGCTTGAGCACCTCCCGCCAATACTGTTTCTCTCCATCTAGCTGCTGCACTAATTTAGCGTTCACAGACCCGCTCCAAGTGATAGATGAACGCCGAAGCAATGCTAACATACAATTACAATGCTCTGTTCTTTCTCATGCTCATGCACATGTTCGGGGTGTTTCCAGTCAGAAAAAACACGAACAACACTTTCTTCAACACTAACTTTCTTGGTAGAATAAAGCATTCAGGCAAAGCAAAACATTTTACCTGAAGATGGTGAATAAGCGATCCAGTTTCAGGAAACTTTTTCCCTATTTGGCAGTTGACAGCAAAGCTGATCATTATTAAGGGAGCACACCTTACCACCCAAACCCCCATCACGAGTTGAGGCTAGATATTTGCTCTCTCTATTATGAAAGGCAGCAGGTCCACAACCGATAAGAACAGCAAGTGCATCCTTGTCGATTGCCCCCCACAATGTCGGGTCAGACACCTGATTAAACCACTGCTCGCTGCCGCTGCTCCCCGTACAGCTGAGTCAATATCCAGGGGCGTCGGACTGGGGGTAAAACCGATACTGATTACCAGGGCCCAAAGAGGAGAGAGGGCCCTTAAAGTCTGGAATATATTGAGGTTGAGGAACATGGGGGCCCATCAGGACTGCCTGTGCATAGGGCCCAGGATCCTGTGCTACACCGCTGTCAATATCACTGTAGGGTGCCTTTTACCCTCACAATACTCACACATTTTGATTTTAACTTACCATTTGCCCTATGTTATGTCATAAATAGTAGGCACTCAAGTACTATATAAAAAAAATGTAAATATATTATCTGAGCTCCCACACATTTTTTTAGATAATTATGGGCCATTTTTCGGAGCATAAACCATAAGATATGTCCACCCTGTCATGGACATACATATTACGGTTAATTACGTTTTCATTGCAATATTAAGGTGCAAATTATACTTTCTGAAAGGTATGGTGTCTCTTTCCTAAACAGGGTTATTTGTTTGCTTTCAATTTATTAATACATAAAAGATTTTACGCAAACCATGTGTTTTTTTAAGAAACTTATACAATTCACACATGATTTTTTTCTTATTTGGAGAAAATGTTGATATTTGGATGCACCCAGCTATTGGATTATATAGGTATGATTGAATTATTATTTTAAAATACCAAGATGACAGGGTGGACAAGCACACGACGGAGTGGACAAGCACACGACGGGGTGGACACATAAAGCAGAACACAAAAAGCATGACAAAATATGACAATTAAACATTTATTCAACTTCAAAAAATATATCTAATTACATTTCAATCACATTGATATAACCCAAAAAAATTTGTTACGGCATTTCTGGTTGAGAGGAAAACAGGCAGGGAGTTCAAAAACCTGCCCGTCGTTTAACTACTTAGGGAGCACCCTACCGGCGCCGGTAGCATTAAAAAAAGATGTCGTCCTGTGCTGCGTTCACCAAGTCCAAACAATCACAGTTCACAAGTCCTATTTCTAGGTTATATATACATGTTATATATCTACAGAAAGCTTAGACACTGAGGAATGTAGCAAATGTCACCATTCTAAAGTAGCTACAACAAAAATAATAATTTCCCCTCATAATGTAAGCTACGTGCCTTGTACACATGTGCCTCAAATTAAATGGAATGTCAAACTAGAAACAATGCTAACACCGTCATTTATTGGGATATATATACATGTCTTATATGTCCTTAAAGCTTAGAATGTTGGGGTTCTAGCAAATATCTCGGTTTTAGTGTAGCTATAAAATTCACAACGTTACGACTACTTTATGTCAGCTACGCGTCTTAAAAAAAAGTTTTCGTTTTCACTTCATAGTAAATACATTAAGGAATAAAATCAAAGCTCACAAATACAATATTTAAGTTATAAATACATGTCTCATATGTCATTAAAGCCTAGAATGTTGGGGTTCTAGCAAATATCTCGGTTTTAAAATAGCTATGAAAACGAGATAACTATTAGTCATAATGTGACGTAAACAGCCAGTACCGAAAGCTGTTAGCTTGTTTACTGAACTAGCCGTTTTTGTACTTAAATGTAAATCGAATGGCAAAAGAAAAACACGGCTAGCACCCTCATTTTTTAGGTCATATATACAAGTCTTATATCTCCTTAAAGCTTAGAATGTTAGGGTTCTACTAGAAGTCTCGGTTTTAGTGTAGGTGAAAAATTCACAACGTTATGGCGGCTAATTCAAACTACACATACGGCAAACAGTAACATGTTTTGTTTCTTCTAAAAAAAAATTGAAATGCCAACTATAAACACAACTACTGCGCTAATTTCTTAGGATATATATAAAAGTCTTATATATTCTTAAAGCTTAGAATCTTGGGATTTTAGCAAATATCTCGGTTTTAGTGTAGCTTTAAAATTCACAACGTTAGACTACTTAATGTCAGGACTGCGTCTTGAAAACAATTACATTTTACTTAGAAAATACAGATTAGCACACTGTACTTATGTTAACTTTTAGTACAAAATATTTTACTTACGGTCATGAAATCCTTCTTTTTGGTCATCAAAGGGTCCCAGTAAGGACTTAAAGCATAGTTTTCCCAGGTAAAATCCATCTTGAATGTAAAAATTGCATTTTCTTCCCGGACGTTTAAATCTACTCATAAATAAATGAAAAACCTAGTGTATTTTCCCAGCAGTTCTGAACAAAAGACGGATGTGAAAAGTGTCCAAAAGCTTTGCAATTTCGGCATATACGTCATCCTTATGAAACAGAGATCTTAAAAATGTGCAAGATTGTAACGTTGCCACGTTCTTTTCCCCTCCCGAACGCACCAGCTGATCCCAGTACTACAGGAAATACCAATGCACATGAACGCATCCCTCCACTTCGGTCTCAATCACCAGAGTATTGATTACACCTGTTGTCTCCTCTCTGTATATAAACCCTCCAGTGCCATGAAGTCATCGTGAGGTATTGTTTGTATTATTATGTCGACATACTGAGCATTTTCCTGAACTGATTTCCTGGCTTGACCTCGTTTTTTTGGATATCCTGATTTCTCTGTTTACCGGACTAACCCTTTGTACTTCTGCAAATACCCGTGTTGTGTATCAACCTTCTGCCTGGCCTGAGAACCCGCTATATGTGTATATACCTTTTGCCTGTCTGACTACCCTGTTTATGTGGAGAAACCCTACCATTGCTCATCGTTGTATCTCTTGTGAGTTTGCAATATTAAATTAATCTCATTATTCTTGTGGAGACCTTGTTGGGACTTGATCATTACAAAGATTAACAATTTTAACTAAAGACTGACAGAGATAATTTAGGAAAGAAATGTGTTGTTCGTCTCAGGACCCGGATGTAAACGTCATCACGGTGCATTTTTTCTAAAAATATTGTTTTACAAACAAAGCTACAGCTCATTGGCTGTTCACTAAATCACTCTAAAATGTTAGATATATGTGGTCAGCCCATTAGCAACATGATTTGAATTGCTTCCAGCACCCTATCTTAATATATGGCTTTGTAGGGTTCTTTCAAAGAGGATGTAGAAAAATAAAAACTGAAAATAATTATACATTTTCTTTACTTCATCCTGTGCCATATTCACTGTGTATATTTGTTTGAAATGGAATTTACATATCCAAAAATGTCAAAGGCTTTTCTTTAAAAAAATATCAACCATATGTTTGTACTTGCCTCAGGTCCAGTGTAACAAGAGTTTAACTTTGGGTATGTTTTTTTAGGTGGAATTTGACAATTAGGGGGTGAGCCTTAAGAGGTTAAGCAAAATATAAACATAAATAAAGTAATAATATTAAACAAATGAAATAGCAATTACATTAAAGGTATCAACTTTTTTAATTTGTGGCAAAGAAATATTGAAGTAAATCAATTTGCCACAAACTGACATTTAGAGAAAAGAAAATACATTTATTTTCAGAACACAATTTGACCTTTCAGTTGACGCTTGCTTGAATGTATTCCAGTGTGGTGCTATTAAATTTTACATGAACTAAAAAGCATTTCCTGCTGAAAATGTGGGTGAATGCTGAATAGTTAAATTGCTAAAGCTAAACTGGATTGATAGCTTAAATGTGTTGAAGTAGTCAGAATATTTGGACAAGTGGGAATGTTTTAATAATTGGACAAGTAGTAAAAATTATATAAAGTAGAAGTATTAGTACAACCCGAACTCCAGAAAGGTTTGGAAGTTTTTTGTATTTGAATAAAATGAATGTTTAAATTGAGAAATCTTACAGTTTTATTCACTAAATAAGCTATTTAAAAAAAAATTGACACGGGCAAACAAATGGCTCAAAAAGCAAGAAATTTGGAAATGAATCAGCTGGGAGAACATCTAGCAACAAACTAAGTTAATTGATATCAGATCTGTAACATCATTACCTATAAAAGGAATGTCTTAGAGAAGCAGAGTCTCTCAGAATTAAAGATGGTCAGAGGCTCTCCAATCTGTGAGTGTGTAAAAAGATTCTGAAATACTTGAAAAACAATGTACCTCAACATCAAATTGCAAAGGCTTTGTAAATCTCATCATCTACATTGCATAACATCTTCAAAAGATTCAGTGAAACTGGAGAAATCACTGTTCGTAAGGGACAAGGTCGAAGACGTTTATTGGAAGCCCATGGTCTTTGGGCCCTCAGATGAAACTGCATCACTCATCGGCATGGTAGTGTCAATGACATTACAAAATGGGCCCAGGAAATACTTCCAGAAAACCACTGTCGGTAAACACAATTTGGCGTGCCATCTGCAGATGCGAACTAAAGCTCTAGCATGCCAAAAGGAAGCCATATGTGAACATGGTCCAGAAGCGCCGTTGTGTCCTGTGGGCCAAGGCTAATTTAAAATGGCCAATTTCAAAGTGGAAAGGTGTCCTATGGCCCGACGAGTTCAAATTTGACATTCTTGTTGGAAAACACCGACACCCTGTCCTCTGGGCTAAAGAGGAGGGAAACCTTCCATCGTGTTATCAGTGTTCAGTTCAAAAGCCAGTATCTCTGATGGTATGGGGGTACATAAGTGCATACAGTATGGGCAGCTTGCATGTTTTGGAAAGCACTATAAATGTTGAAAGGTATAGATGTTTTAGAGAAACATATGCTCCCCTCCAGTCGATATCTATTGCAGGGAAGACCTTGTGTATTTCAGCAGGACAATGCAAAACCACATACTGTACCTATTACAATAGCATGGCTTTGTTGTAGAAGAGTCTGGGTGCTGAATTGGCCTGCCTGCAGTCCAGATCTTTCAGGTATGGAGAGCATTTGGCGCATCATTAAAAAAAAATAAGTCAAAGACAACCATGAACTCTCCAGCTGCTGGAAACCTATATTAAGACAAGAATGGGACCAAATTCCAACACCAAAACTCCAGAGACTTATAACCTCGATGCCCAGACAACTTCAAACTGTTGGTAAAAAAGCCCCCCTCTTTTTGGTTAACTTTTTTGAGACCTGCAGCAGGAATCAAATTTAAAATGAGCTCATTTTGTGCATAAAGTTTTAAAATTTCTCAGTTTAAACATTTGTTCTGTTATCTGTGTTCTATTGTGAATAAAATATTGGCTCATTCGAATTGAAAGTCTTTCAGTTTTCATTTTATTCAAACTTAAAAAACATCCCAACTTTTCCGGAATTCGGGTTGTAGTAGTAGCAGTACCTATAGTATTAGTAGTAGTAACAGTAGTAGTATTATTATTAGTAGTAGTATTATTATTGGAGTAGCAGTAGTGGCAGCAGTAGTACTGTAGTATTAGTAGTAGTAGTAGTAGTAGTAGTATTAATAGCAGTAGTATTATTATTAATGCCAATAACTTTAATATAAATTGCAATATTAACTACAAATGAAATCTGTGTCCACCCTATCGAGTCTAAGTGGACGACAGGGTGGACATTTTGGAACAACGACAGGGTGGACATTTTGAACTTCAAATAGCAAATTAGCTTACAACAAACTGTGACTAACTAAATAGTTAGTCTAGTTGTTGAAAAGATTTTGGTATATTTAAACGTACATATTTTGAAAATATTGTATTTTATTCACTTCCAGTATATTTTATGCCGACAGGTTGGACATGTTAAGCTTAGGCAAGTAAACAAAATTATATGAAGGAAATTTGTCAGTTGGAAAGTCAGCAGCTACTCACCTCTGCAGTTGAAATTCCCACCACTGAAGAGATAAAAAAAATCTGTTGTCCTGATGTCCTTAATGGAGATGGCCTTTTCTTAAAAAGGGAGATTCCGCAATACGACAGGGTGGACAACCATTCAAGGGACATAGACAAACTCTTGTTTTTTATTTAAAAAAAATAGTTTTATTACAAAACGATCAATACACTCAAATTTGAGAAATATCTTATTTAATAAAACATTAATTGGAAAACTAAAATATTGTTTTATGATTTGACTATTTTACATTCATTCAAATTTTAATGAGCAGTGCCAGGGACATAGCAAAATAACATACATCCTCTTATACAAAACTAAAGAAAATCTTGAAAATGTATCTAAAAGAGCCAAGTAATGCTTCTGTTATGAATAAAATACTTAGTATAATATAACACACCCTTTCAGAGTCATTTGTATGTTAAGTTATC
>JACXGM010024983.1:0-15497 GCA_016801145.1 Umbra pygmaea | reverse complement strand
GACTAGCACAGAAGTCCAACAACGAACAACCACTCGGGTTTAGATCAGGGAGGCCGTTCTTCCCAATCACGCCTCTCCATGTGTCTCCATCATTGCCCACGTGCGCGTTGAAGTCCCCCAGCAGAACTATGGAATCCCCAACTGGAGCCCCATACAGGACTCCATTCAAGGTCTCCAAGAAGGCCGAATACTCTGAACTTCTGTTTGGTGCATATGCACAAACAACAGTCAGAGTATTCCCCCCTGCAACCCGCAGGCGCAGGGAGGCGACCCTCTCGTCCACCGGGGTAAACTCCAACGTAGCGGCGCTCAGCCGGGGGCTTGTGAGTATCCCCACACCCGCCCGGCGCCTCACACCCTGGGCAACTCCGGAGAAGAAAAGAGTCCAACCTCTATATAGGAGAATGGTTCCAGAACCGAGACTGTGCGTAGAGGTAAGCCCCACCAGATCTAATTGGTAGCGCTCCACCTCCCGCACCAGTTCCGGCTCCTTCCCACCCAGAGAGGTGACGTTCCACGTCCCCAGAGCCAGCCTCTGCCGCACAGGTCTGGTCCGTCGAGGCCCCTGACCTTCACTACCACCCATTTGGCAGCGCACCCGACCCCAGCGGTTCCTCCCACAGGTGGTGGGCCCATGGGATGGAGAGGGAGGTGCCACGTTGCTTCTTCGGGCTGTGCCCGGCCGGGCTCCGTGGCAAACCCGGCCACCAGGTGCTCGCTGACGGGCCCTCCATCCAGGCCTGTCTCCAGATGGGGGCCCCGGGCTTCCTCCGGGCAGGGTCTCTCTTCCCCATTTCCAAAATGTCAGACTTTATCGGTTCCTAAGGCTTTTTTGTTCATCATGGGAAATAAGGTAGGTGCACAGAAATGTAGCACTCTAGGTTAATCTGGGTGGATATGGGCTCATAATGAAAGTAACTAATTGAGTCATGTGCTATAGCTCCCCTGGTAGAGGAATTGGGTCGGGCCTCGGTGTGGTAGGTACTCATGGGTTATAGTTTAATGGGACAAAGTTATACAACTTTTTACCATGTCCTTTTTATGTTATTAAGAAATTTATGTTATATTTATGTTATCAAGAAATACTCCTTCGGAGTACCCCTAATAAAACTGAAAAAAAAGCACAAAAGATAAACACAATCTCTATCAGTAACAATATGACATCAGAAGGGGACTATAGATCAATAATTAGTCTGTACATGTAACCAGTAGTCAGTGTAAATGAGTACACTCCCTTTGAAAATTAAGATTGGCATCAATTTCTCAGTAAGTACCAGAGCTGAAATTTGACAAAATAGAGTTCTGTAAACCATTTGCTTTTATTAAAAACATAAAAGGTCGGTGACCAACATCATTGAGATAAGAAAATAATACATTTCATGCAAATGAGGTGATGCAAAAATGAGTACACCCTAGAACAAATTCTACCAAATCTTATCTTTTGTACAGCGTCCATGATTTGAAAGGACAGTGCCAACTCTTTTGGACATGGAGGGAACAAGTTGGTGACATACTGCCACGTCTATCTCTCTTTTCTTGGAGAATGAGCTCTTTCTGAGCCTGGATGCAGGTCGGAGAATGATGCTCGACCCGTCATTTCAGAACTCCACATAGGTGTTTTATTGGGTTGAGGTCAGGTGACATACTTTTCACTGAATCACTTTCAACCTGTTGTTCCTCAGAAATGCAGTAGTAGCCTTGGATTTGTGTTTGGGGTCACTAACACGCTGATCGAGTGTATGGCGACCCGAGTGTGGCGGTATGGTAGCATATTCTCTTTCAGTATTTGGCAGAACATTTGTGAAGTCACGATGCCCTCAATAAAGTGCAATTCACAGATACCTGCAGCACCCACAGAATAACACTACCACCGCCATGCTTTACTGTAGGTACCATGCATTTTTCATTGTGCTCTTCCGATGCCATACTGTTTGGATGCCATCAGTTCCAAAAAGATTAATCTTCGTCTCATCTGACTAAAGTATGAAGTCCCACTTTTGTCAACATGGGCCTGGCAAATACTAAACTGGCTTTTTTCATGCATGAGCTTTAGCAGTGGCTTCTTTTCGTGGATGATAGCATTGCATGCCAGTCCTGTGCAGCATACGTCATATCGTGTCATTCTTCAGCTTTAGCTAACTGTAATGAACTTGCATGCCAATTTTCCTCAACTCTTCGTAGGAGAAAGTCAATCCTTTTTTAATTGTTTAATAACGTTTGCTACTGATGTCTGACTGATTAGCAATGCTTCACTAATTGTAGACCTGACCTGTGTGAAAAGCAATTACATTTTTTCTCAAGACTTGTGACATTTCTCTTCCATGTGGTGCAATAATTGTCAGCATTGACTGGGAGGAAATTGTATAGGGTAAATACTACCCTTAATTGTCAATTATATTGCAGCAACATGTGTGTTGATTGGCTAGACTCATATGTTGTTCAATTCCAGTTTATTAGCATTTTATCAAGTTTAATTCCAAAAAGCTTCATTGTGGTGTACTCATTTTCATACCTTGGTCATAAATGACTTTGCTAATAAAATTTCAGTTTTGTTGTTTTGTACTGACTAATCTCATTTGGAACCAAGAAACCAGAGTTGCTGGAATGTTTTATTGTATAGGATCCTGTAACGAATTTAATGCGCAGGCAGAAGACAAATGCAGGTGAATGCCTGAATAAGATTTTATTCTTCTTGAACCACAGAACATAAACTCTGTGCTTGAAAAAAAAGTGGGGCGAAGTGGGACATAGTGATTCCCAAAAATAACAAACTTGCCATGCAAGGCAGACAATACCGTACTTACATACTCTCACCGTGTGAGATTCAAAAAAAGACTGAAAAAATGTTGCAAAGATGTTTTCAGTCACAATCTTAACAGTGGATGCCTATACGTATAAGTGGTAGTTCCCATAGAGTCTTACTATAGAAAATCTTTGATGGGAGAGTTCTGGTTGTTTACTGCTGCGGTTGTTGGCTTTTAATCAAATCCTTTCGCTTTAACAAAGAAATATTCAGAAAATAATTATTTAAAGATTTAGGGGCGCTGAGATTAAAAAGAGGGAGGTTGAAGCCCACCTAAAAGGGTCTAACGCCGCCTATGGAGAATGGTAAAATGCCAGGGTTGTAGGTTCGATTTCAAAAGCAGCCAGTAGTAAATTAAATATGACTGCAAACTCTCTACATTTTGTTTTCACTCATCAGCACAATGTCTTTCTGTTGTATGTCTTTTGAACAACATCTATTTGCATGATTTTTCTCAAGTGTTAAACATACAATATGTAGTTTTTGGCCACTAGGGGTCTCTCAAACAAAACAATAACAAAGGTTGTACTTGGATGACGTCGGGTAGTAGTGTGGGATCATGGGATTTGTTGTTGTGGTCAATTTTCACTGACAAGGTAATGTATTGTTAAATATATTATAGCTTTTTTCACATTATGTTTGGCTGTTCCCCGGAACTTAGAGCAACTAGAGGAGTCAAATGTTATATGACACCATTGACGGAAGACAAAACAAAACGTCTTCGAATTACATTACAAATTTCTCAGGGTTTGAAAGTTGGTGGAAACGTTTAGGATAATTTAAGTGAACAACAAAAATATATATAATAGGTATATTTATGTTTGCTTTTTTAATGCAAAGTATGTCTTTTGTTATTTGATCAACATTGATCAAAATGACAAGGCTGGTGAATAAACGACCTGCAACAATGACAAATCTTCAATTTCTATCAGCAATCACCTCCTCAGCTTGAAAGGGGATGTACTTATGTATAAGGATTTCTGTCCCTCTGGCCTTAGCATTGAACTGGGAGTGGTACACTTGACCAACCCAGCCTTTTTTAAGATAGCTGACATTATCCCTCTTAAGATGGGTTTTCTGCAAAAAGGCTAATTGTTAATTGTTGTAAATAGGATATTATTTTTTGTCTTTTCACCCAGGTATTCATGCCCTTAGTATTTAGGGAGACAAAGTGGATGGGCCGACTTTAATTATAATTAGATGTAATAAAGGATAAAAAAAAACCGAATTGACTGATTTGTATTTGTAAATGCGCACACACAAATGCTCTGATTATTTTCAAGGGACATATGGTTGGTCAGGTTTTGCTTAATAAACTACTATATTTTCAGATATGGCGTCCTTCCTGAATGAGAGCCAGTTCCAGTGCTCTATCTGTCTAGAAATGTTTGCTGACCCAGTCTCCACTCCATGTGGCCACAACTTCTGTAAGACTTGTATCGGGGACTATTGGGACAGAAGTGATCAGTGCCAGTGCCCATTGTGCAAGGAGACATTTTACAGAAGACCTGAGCTTCGAATCAACTCATCATTTAGAGAATTAGTTGACCATTTGAAAAATATTGCAGTTGATGAAAAGTGCATTGCTGCTAGTGGAGACGTGGCCTGTGATGTCTGCACTGGGAAGAAGCTCAAAGCCCTGAAGTCCTGCCTGGTGTGTCTGACCTCTTACTGTGGGACTCACCTGGAGCCTCATCAGAGAGTGGTGGCTCTTAAAAGACACAAGCTGATCAATCCTGTGGAGAACCTGGAGGACAGGATGTGTAAGAAGCATGAGAGACTGCTGGAGGTGTTCTGTAGGAGTGACCAGACCTTCGTGTGTCAGATTTGTGCTGAGATAGACCACAAGCATCACCACACTGTGCCAATTCAAATGGAATCACAAGAAAAACTGGTAAGTATCATGTTTCAATGGTATCCGGGGCGCAGATGGCTCAGTGGGTAGGGAGTCAGACTTGTAGTCAGAAGGTTGCCAGTTCGATTCCCGACTGAGCCAAATGTTGTTGTGTCCTTGGGCAAGACACTTTACCCTAATTGCTCCCAGGTCGTTGCTGTAAATAAGAAATTGTTCTTAGTCAACTTACCTGGATAAATAAAGGTTAAATAAAAATAAATAAAATAAAAGTATCCTCTATAGTATTCATAATCAATCTTTCCCACAAAGCAAGTTCCACTCTGTTTTTTATTTTATTGCAAGCCTCTAATCTGGAACTTGTTTAGACCTGGTACACCAAGTGGGTGCACTTCATGATGAGGTAGAACAGAAAATCGCCAGCTCTGGTAGTGAGATTACTTGAGTACCCCTTCTCTAGAGTCTGGACCACAGGTGTCAAACCGGTTCCATGGAGAACTTAGTGTATGTAGGTTTTAGCTCTTACCTTGTAGCTGACTGATTGATTAGGTCACTTATTGGTCACAAATTGTATGGAGAGAACAAAATCAGTATACACTAGGCCATTGGTTCTCAAAATGTTTACAGTCCCGTACCCAATCAGACAATTATATCCAGATACACTATCCACCACGGTCAGCCCCCACCACACCCACCCCACACAAAGAGTATGAATAACATACATACATATAGCTATAATATACTGTAATTTCGCTGTTTATTTAGCCATCATGCATATCAAACAATCTTTACCATCAGCTCATGCACACAGTAATATTGTGAATATACTGTTTGATTATGAGAAGGACGAGCTGGAAAGAGCACACACAACTGACATTTTGGGTTGTATAGTAGGAGAGTTCTGTTCTTAGTAGTTTTCTTCTCACAGTTTTCTGCTTAACTGTATTTAGTTCATGCGTTGAAGGTGAGTACCCACTCTTGTATAGATATGTGGTTGCAAATGACATTTTAACACCTGATTACCAACAAAGATCTAACTCGTTGTGTTGCGGCAAAAGTCATTGTCAATGGGGCAGTGAGAAAATGTGAGTTTGTTCAAAAGGACTGCTATGTGATGCTTATGATGAACCGCATGCTTTCAACTTGTGCGTTGCTTTACCGTTGTGGTGGTACAACCCATAATTCAGAAAAATACAGAAGTAGACATAACATTGTTCACTGGCCACTTCATTAGATACACCTTGCTGGTACTGGGTTAGACCCCCTTTTTCCTTCAGAATTGCATTAATTCTTAATAGCATAAATTCCACAAGGTGCTGGAAACATTTCTCAGAGATTCTTTTTGTGGAAAAAAACATTTTGGAATATTGGGTTGTGTGACTTCAACAATTGACTAGTGTGGACTTCACTGGAAAATGGGAAATAAACACAGGTATGTACACTGGCTGATTTGTTAGATTCACTTTGTTCACTATAAGGAATCACTGCATATGGCTATACGCACTTGTAATGACATTTTGGACATGTTAAGAGGCTAAAAGCACATTTTAAAACATGCCCCGTAAATGCGTAATAGTTCTAAACTGAAGCAGGGGATAACACGGTTTTGGCAATATAGATTGTTTGAGTTAATCTCACTGTTGACAGCACTCCAGATATCCAAACAACAGAGCTACGTTTTGAAATTGCACAGAATTCTCCTTTAACTAAGTACAAAGCACAAAATAAGGCAACAAAGGACCTGTGCAGTGGTACAGCTGAGGCATAATGGATGAATAGGGGAGAATTTTGCTTGACTTAACTAACTGGTGTTATCAGTGCCCAAACGCTTAATAAGTGTTATTAAATGAAAAAATTATGTTGCACAGTGGTAAACGGTTGACTGTCCCATCTTTTTTGGAGTGTGTTGCAGTCATCAGATTTAAAAAGGGTGTATATATTCCCAAGTAAATTAAATTCACAAAATAAAACATGTGTTTTCAATGTTCATACTTTTATAGAGGGTGAATTTAATTTTCAAATGAGTCTTTTTTTTTGCATTTTCCATACTGGCCCAAATCTTTTCAGAATAAGGGTTGTACAATGTAGCCTTACAATCAATGATGTCATCCCCAGATTCAAATTCAGAAAACCAAAGTAGAGGTGCAACAGATGATCCAAAATCATCAGACCATGTTGGAGGAAATCAATGCTTCAGTGCAGTTAAGTAAAGTAAGTTCTGAGGTTATGGGGGAATTCAACATTTTGTCAAGGTATTATCAGTTATTAGCTCTGATGCTAAATATTTAGAGAAACAGTCAATTGTCCAGCATAACACAATGTACTGTATGGAGTTTAGTTGAACTTGCAAATCAAATACCAATGCAAACGATGTATTCAATGTACATTCCAAATAGAACAAAGCAGAGAAGGAAATAGCAGACAGTCTGGAGGTTTTTACTGCAATGATACAATCTATGGAGAGAATCCAGTTTGAGTTGATCAACGTGATCGAGGAGAAGCAGAAATTAGCAGAGAGGCGTGCTGAAGGTCTCATCAAAGATCTAGAGCAGGAAATCACTGATCTAAAGAGGAGAAGCTCTGAACTGGAGCAGCTCTCACAGACTGAGGACCACCTCCACTTACTACAGGTAAGTGGAATTAATTTGTTTTAATCCTGAAGCTAATAACCTGAACATTTCCATAATATGATTTATTACTGCATTTATTACCCTTGTTTCTTACTGTGACATTTTCATAGTACATTTTTGATCTTCATGAAACAGAGCTTCAGTCAAGCATGTGCCCTGCAAAAAACAAAAGACTGGACAAACATCTCTGTTCTACAAATTGACTTCTTAAGCTGTTCTCGAAATGCAGTGTGTCAATTTCAAGACTATGTTGCAAACATAATAAGAACACTGTCGTCCACTGGTAAGTTTTCTGGCAAGAGCCATGAACACAAATAATTACATAACATTTAAATGTTTATCCAGTTTTAGCAGTACTTTTGTTGACTTTCAAATTTCCTACATAGAACTGAAAAAGATGCAGAACTATTCAGGTACAGTACATTAGATTCCCTAATTGAAATCTACAGCTTTGGAAGCAAATTTAAGATAATGTATTAGTGATATCCCTGTTCACCACACTAAAGAACTTATTTCATCAATTTAAGATAATGTATTAGCTATGTGATATCCCTGTTCACCACACTAAAGACCTTCTTTCATTGATGTAGCGGACGTCACCATGGACCATAATACTGCAGGCCCATGGCTCATTCTGTCAGAGGATGGAAAACAGGTTAAAAAATCTACAAAGAAACAGAAGGTCCCAGATAATCCTGAGCGATTCACTCAGGATGTCTGTGTCCTGGCAAAACAAGGGTACAATTTCGGGAAGCATTATTGGGAAGTTGGTGTTCAGGGTAAAGAAAACTGGGTTGTAGGAGTAGCCTGTGAGACTGTGCCTAGAAAGGAATTCCTTTCACCTGAGCCAGAAAAGGGGTTATGGACCTTTTGCCATAGAGATGGTAAAGAATATTTATCATTCCAAAAAGTTCCAATCTATGTTTTACCTTGTACCCGACCCCAGAAAGTTGGAATCTTCTTAGATTACGAGGAAGGTCAAGTGTCATTCTTTGATGTGGAAGAAAAGTCCCACATCTTTTCATACACCGGACACACATTCAAAGGAAAAATCTTCCCCATTTTTGATCCTTGTCTCACAGCAGATAAAAATGATATCATTCCGCTTAAGATTACAAAGAGTTAGGTAAATAAAGTGAAAGTACACTCCACGTGCACCATGAAGACACAATTGGGAGTGTAGATGCAGTTACTGTATTTTATGTTGTAAAAGGGTAATCCTCCCCCCAAAAAATGTATCTATATTAATTTGGCAAATGCATAGGTTCTAAATGTTAATTTATTTTTTCAGCATGATATAACACTTCTATTACAATATCACTTTTCATAAAGCTTTAAATCGATTAACTGCATTCCAGTATTTGCATAAATTTGTTTATATCATATTGACACATTTTCTTTACATTTCCTCACAGCTTTCACATAATGATGTGCTTTAATCCTCCAACTACCTACTCTAGCCTTACCAGGCCACCTGATCCAGTGAAACAGATATCAATCTGGTGGTACAAAATGGGTTCACTCTTAAGGGCCAGTTAGCATGTTGTTGGTCAAATCAGCGCCCTGTTGATAGGTTTGATGTGATGATGAGTAAAAAGTGCCAAGAAATCAAATCTTATACCCAGTTGCGTTCGACTACATTTTAATCAACTCCATTGGAAACACCACTAAATGATTTATATCCTCAGATTGGCTGACTGATACCCATGTACAGTAGCATTTCAATGTAAGTGTGCAGTTTCAAGTGAGATTGTGAGGCTACCAACCACAATGAAGCAAATGTTTAGTGTGTTTCAAATTAATTTTTCGTAGCAAGACTGAAGAACAGCAACGGACTGGCCAGTCTGGATTGTGGGCAGATGACAGAGGGGCCACGGCCGTTTGGGCCGGCCGGCCAATCAGAGAGCATGATTATTACAGCCATGTGGCCCCTTCAACTGTATCATTTCCCTCGGCTTGCTTTTAAATGTCAATAGCAATGTCCTAGCGCTGAGCACCTGAATAAAAATGTCAGCCATTACTGTTGTTGCTGATTTGAAATTCTTAGCCACATTGTGATGATCATTTATTAATGTTACAGTCATATGGAAAAGTTTAGACACCCCTGCCAGTTTACATAATTTTGGATCAGCAATTTCATTTTGATCTATCAGATAACTAAAGGACATGGTAATAGTTCCGTAGTGAAAGGAGGTTCATTCGATCAACAGAAAATGTGCAATATGCATCAAAATGATAATAGACAGGTGCATAAATTTGGGCACCCTTGTCATTTTTTTTGAATACCTGTAACTACCTAGCACTGATTAATTTGAACACACAATTGTTTTTGTGAGCTCATTAAGCCTTGAACGTCATAGACAGTTGCATCCAATCCAATGAGAAAAGGTATTTAAGGTGGCCAATTGCAAGTTGTTGTTCTCTTTGACTCTCCTCTGAAGAGTGCCAACATTGGGGCCTCAAAACAACTCTCAAATGACATGAAAACAAAGATTGTTCAACATTATGGTTTAGGGGAAGGCTACAAAAAGCTATCGCAGAGATTTAAGCTATCAGTGTCCACTGTGAGGAACATAATGAGGAAATGGAAGACCACAGACACAGTTCTTCTTAAGGCCAGAAGTAAAATATCTGAGTGGCAAAGGCGAATAATGTTGAGAACGGTCAAAAACAGCCCACAGACCACCTACAAAGACCTATGACATCATCTTGCTGCAGATGGTGTCACTGTGCATTGTTCAACAATTCAGTGCACTTTGCACAAAGAGAAGCTGTATGGGAGATTAATGCGGAAGAAGCCTTTTCTGCACACACTCCACATACAGAGTCACTTGAGGTATGCAAATGCACATTTGGACAAGCCAGATTCATTTTGGAAGAAGGTGCTGTGGACTGATGAAACAAAGATGGGTGTAATTTGGTCATCACAAGGGGCGTTATGCATGGCGGCAAAAGAACAGAGCGTTCCAAGACAAACACTTGCTATCCACAGTAAAATTTGGTGGAGGTTCCATCATGCTGTGGGGCTGTGTGGCCAGTGCCGGTACTGGGAATCTTGTTAAAGTTGAGGGTCGCATGGATTCCACTCAATATCAGCAGATACTTGAGAATATTGTAGAGGAATCAGTCACAAAGTTGAAGTTATGCTGGGGCTGGATATTTCAACAATATAATGACTAAAAACACTGCTCAAAATCTACTCTGGCATTTATTCAGAGGAACAAGTACAATGTTCTGGAATGGCCATCCCAGTCCCCAGACCTGAATATAATTGAAAATCTGTGGGGTGATTTGAAGTGGGCTGTCCATGCTTGGCAACCATCAAACCTAACTGAACTGGAGATGTTTTGCAAGGAGGAATGGTTTAAAATACCTTCATCCAGAATCCAGACACTCATTTGAGCCTCTAGATAGGAAGCATCTAGAGGCTGTTATATCTGCTAAAGGAGGCTCAACTAAATATTGATATGATATTTCTGTTGGGGTGCCCAAATGTATGCATCTGTCTGATTTCATTTTGTTGCATATTGCACATTTTCTGTTTATCCAATAAACCTAATTTCACTACTAAAATATTACTGTGTCTTTCAGTTATTTGATAGATAAAAATGAAATTGCTGATCCAAACACCAAATAATTTATAATTGAAAATCATAGAAATTGTCAGGGGTGCCTAAACCTTTGCATACAACTGTATATAGTGCTTTTCATTTACTGTACCCACAGATTGGCAGGTGGAAAACCAATGGTAACCCAGACCTAATCCATACTTATCCAGCTATTCAAAAACATAAACTAAATAAAAATATTAATCTAAAATGTATAAAAATATTAAATATGTACAAAATATACAGTAGCTCTCAGCCTACGCTGCCTCCCGGTGGAATGGCAACTACTGTATATAGGTCATGTTGGTAACATATTTACAATGGCAGTAAGAAATCTCAGGGGTGTTGATACTGCACATTTTCCATACAGTACATACCACAGATAAGACCTACAGTACATCTAGCCACTCTGCACTGTGCAGTGCCTAAGCACAGAATTTAAACATGATATTTTATTAAAATGTATTGCTAAATTTTTTATTTGTGTTTTTTCATTTTGTTCAATTCTGCTATCATGATTATTTTGACATTGAAATACAATCCCATTTATAATATGTATTGTAAAAATGTATATGAAAGGCTTCTGTACAGCTCAACCCTTGCCAACTCATTCTCGGCATACACACACAAAAGGGAAACCACAAAAACTTGACACAACCTCACCATATAAAATTTTGAAATCAGCTAAAAGAGTTTACATACTTATCACAAGACAGCTTTCACAACACCAGACATCTGTAGTTTCCAGTTCCCACCCCAACATGCAAATCTAAGGAAGTAAGAATTCCACTATTTCCATGCAAGAAAATATAGAACTGTTGACATTGGTAGATCCTCAAGTCAATTGGAGTATATCCACTGTAATGCAAATCTACAGTTTATTTTAGCTTGATTTTACCAGGCAAGTTTTAAATGTTATTTAAAACACAGACAAAGACACATGCAAGAGCATCAGTACCAACCTGAGATATTAAAAACAGTTTATTGGTAGAGCTGAAACACACAGAACAACATCATACTGTATCCAGCACACAGAACAACTCATCACCACAGCCTCAACATCATACTGTAGCCAGCACACAGAACAACACATCACCACAGCCTCAACATCATACTGTAACCAACATACAGAACAACTCATCACCACAGCCTCAGCATCAGACTGTAACCAACACACAGAACAACTCATCACCACAGCCTCAGCATCATACAGTAACCAACACACAGAACAACTCATCACCACAGCCTCAACATCATATAACAATGAAAGAAATTCAGACAACTCAGACAAAACATCAGGACAAAACATGTATGCAGTAGGCAAAGACAACAACGGCAGAAATACAATGAACTTTAATATCATATGAAGCTGTTACAGATTCCAGTAAATTTGTTAATGACTTTGTACTGGACCAAGTTGCCTGGCAGAAGCCAATTCTTTCAAATGCCTCTGCCTCACAGAGTAAAGAGAAGCAACTCAGTTGAGAATATAGGAGCATGGCAGATAAGGGGACAGCATAAGTAGTCCAAGAATAATAAAAGTTCATGGGACCTCTGGAATGCCCTGAAGACCAGCTGCTTGATCTGGAGTGTTTGAAACTAGGTGAGGAAGGAGATCTCTGAGCAGGGCAGGATCCTTGTGTGGTTGGAGGAGTGGAATGATACTAAATTTTCCAAATTAAAATGATCATGAAAATGACATACATGGTAGAAGATTATTTTTACTAGAGTCAAATTTCCTACATACACATTACCTACAAAAAAGTGGACAGTAATAAAAACAAGTCATAAGTATATAAATATGAGAAGAATGCGTCCTTCGGTAATCTTTGCGAAGATGTTTTCAGGGATGGGCAGTATTTATGATATGTGTACATGTATTTAAAATTTAAAAAGTAGTATTTTGTAATTTGTATTTGATAGGCTTGATGAAAATGAGGATGTCAGATTAAGAATATATAATTGATAGAGGGATGGTATGTAGTTTTTCTAAACTATTTAAGTAATTGAATTAGGAAGACTGCATTTTTTACAACTTGAACGCACCCTGTCACCAGCACTGCAACCTGGAAGAATATTGCGTTTCCTTCTCCTTTGATGAGATAAGAAAAGGTAAGTTTGAAACAAAACAACTGACATTCATCATACAAAATGTATATGTTATGTGTCAAAAACAATTGGGCTACCCAATTTGGGCATTTTCTTCATGAAAGAACGTTTGTTTGTCAAGCAAGTAGGCATTATTTCACAAAGTTGTATCAAGGGCATTCATCTGCACAGAGCCATGTAACCCATTCATGTAGCACTTGCGCTAACTCGACCCTGCTCTCCCTGAGTGAGAGAGCTGCCTGATGAGCGAAACAGTCACATAATTACTTAATAGAATGTCAATGTTGCTTTTGTGTGTAACAAAACAATACATAGAGTAGGGAAACATTATCTTTTGTGAATCTAGCGATGGGAAGTCTGACTCTTTTTACTGACTCTGATCTTTTCGAGTCGTCCAGTAAAAAGAATGAATCTTTCGAGTCATTTTGTTCATTTGAGTCAGTAATGTCCAGAGTATGCCAGACCCCTGTACCGGCAAATGAGATATTGCTCACCGTTCATATGATTGATTACATTAAATAACTCAGTCGTTCACAAGTCTGTAACTTAGAGGCTGGGTTGTATGCATATCAAGCGGTTTAAATCGTTTCATTAAATTATCAATATGTTAAGTAGAGATTAGTTAGGGTGTCCTGTATGAGCAATTTGCATGCTGCATCTATTGATCAGTTTAAACGTGTCTTTATGCTGCTGCAGCTTGATATATTAAATATATTTAAACATAAAACAAACAGCCAGTGGTGTCAGAGCACTGAGCTGGAGAACTTATGAACTCTGCCTGTGGTCATGTTGGGAATCACTAGAGTCTTTCAGAATGAAGGAATCGTTCACGAACTGCACATCATTAGATTAATCGCTTTCATATTTTAAAATATCAAGAATTAGGTTTTATAGCTTTATAAGCATGTTTCTGAAAGAAGAAGTACTGAAGCCTTCTCACAAGCTAAGTTCTACTCCCCTATTAAACTGAAATATTCTATGCAACGGTTGTTTATATCAGACTTACAATTTGCCTGGTGTTGTTGTTCTACCAACCATTTTAATTGTATTTTTTGCATAGGTTCCAAACTTACTACATGGTTTCTGGTAGACACGTTACTTACTTCTACTGTAAATTATGTAATTGTTTAGGTTATACTGTAGGGTTATATACAGTAGAGTTTCCACTCAGATAGCATATGCAATTTTCTCTAAGGACCACTTGCAATAAGGTCTCCCAGGAACCAATATGGGACTTATGAAGAAACATTATATACACTTTTCAATCAGAATTAATATAAAATCCATGAAGAACCATTAACAGTGAGATCTCTTGAGAACCAATTCATATTGGACAACCCAATATCGCATTTATCTTGGTATAGTCACGTAAATAAATCCAAAGGTTTTGTGACACTTTTTTTGTGACTATAGCACACATTCTTTACGTGAATATTTCACAATTTATTTAATGTCACAATATCATATAAAAGTTATGGCAGCCTGGGGGAACGGTTAAGGTTAGGCAACACTCCAGTCTGGTTAAGGTTAGGTTTAGGTTGGGCAACATTCCAGTGTGGTTAAAGTTAGGTTTCGGTTAAGGTTAGGCAACACTCCAGTGTGGTTAAGGTTAGGTTTAAGTAAAGGTTAGGCAACACTCCCGTCTGGTTAAGGATAGGTTTCGGTTAATATTAGGCAACATTCCAGTGTGGTTAAAGTTAGGTTTCGGTTAAGGTTAGGCAACAATCCAGTGTGGTTAAAGTTAGGTTTAAGTAAAGGTTAGGCAACATTCCAGTGTGGTTAAAGTTAGGTTTCGGTTAAGGTTAGGCAACACCCTAGTGTAGTTAAGGTTAGGATTAAGGTTAGGGTTAACATTAAAAAAGAAACCTGACATTCGCCTGTCTACAGAAACACATATGCAACACCTCTGCATCAAGCTGGAATGGAGAAAAAAACTTAGTGTCCATCTGGATTTAAACTCGCAAACACTTGGATGAGAGTCTGCGTCCACCATCCCTGACCTACCAACCTACAAACATTTAAGAAAAAAAAATATATATATATGTCATATACAGGTCCTTCTCAAGGAATTAGCATATTGTGATAAAGTTAATTATTTTCCATAATGTAATGATACAAATTAAACTTTCATATATTTTAGATTCATTGCACACCAACTGAAATATTTCAGGTCATTTATTGTTTTAATACTGATGATTTTGGCATACAGCTAATTGAAAACCCAAAATTCTCAAAGAATTAGCATATCATGAAAAGGGTCTCTAAACGAGCTATTAACCTAATCATCTGAATCAAATAATTAACTCTAAACACCTGCAAAAGATTCCTGAGGCTTTTAAAAACTCCCAGCCTGTTTCATTACTCAAAACCACAATCATGGGTAAGACTGCCGACCTGACTGCTGTCCAGAAGGCCATCATTGACACCCTCAAGCAAGAGGGTAAGACACAGAAAGAAATTTCTGAACAAATAGGCTGTTCCCAGAGTGCTGTATC
>JACXGM010024982.1:0-15727 GCA_016801145.1 Umbra pygmaea | reverse complement strand
CACTGCATACACACACACACTGAAACTAAGCCTGCCTACTACTGTTTTAAAACAATAATAGCCTTGGTAATAATGTACTGTATCTACAAACATTAGAGTTGTACAGTGAGGCTGTACACTTCCATGGGCATTACAGTCAGTACATCCATGGCACCTGCCCTGCATTTCAATAGAGTACAACACATAATACAGTGCTCTGAATTATAATGGGCTTGCAAGCTTTTAACGGGTTTTAAAGGTTTTTGCACATCATTACTTTATTGTTATACAGTGGTGTTTTTCAATTATGGAATTATTTGTTAAAATTTAGGTAGACTACTATCCTCAAAAAAGACAATAATGCACCACGTCTAGAATAATATAATAGCCAGTCATTTACTCAGGATGGATGACAGTGGTCCCTGGCTAGCAGCTCATTAAAAGACACTGCATTTCTGTCAACACATTTAGTGGTGATGATCGGGGGAGCTGATGCTAAGTACTGGTGTTCCCTAAGGGCCAGATGATGGTGCTGCTGGAAGAGAGAGAAGCTACTGCTTCTTATGGGCTTTAATCTCCGCTGCTCTATTTATCTGAGTATTTAGAGTTTTTCATGTTCTTTTCATTTTATCCGGCAGGTCAAAGTGTCAATCACACATTAATTGTGAATATCAGCACGAAAACACGTTATACTTTGCACAACATTTAACAAATTAACCTACCTGGCCAATTTAAGCTTGCCTGCTCCTAGTATTAGGAGGTTTGTCTTTAAAACCAAACACAAAATTATTAATTTATTGCAGCTATAAGTCTTTTGAGTTCCGTTTCCTGAGAACTATTCCGTAAAACACATTTACATGAAATATGAATTACACAAGAACATAATAAGTATTTCCAAACCTGATGTTAAGGATTTAACAAGCCTCAGTAAACATGATGTCTCCCACTTTTGCTGTTCATGGGGAAATGCATTTACATCTTCTTGAGTTATACAGAGTTGTTTTGAATGACCAGCAACTTTAGATAAAACAGACAGTATAGCCTAATCCCTATGCATTTACATCTTGTCAAATACGTCCATAGTTTATCTATAGGTTAGAAACAAACTACAGTGTCATTTTGAATAAATAGGCACATTTCCAAAAGAATACAAAGGATACCCCAATCTGGGATCAAAAAGTAACTTCAGATGTAGGGTTTGAGCATTGCCTGAAGAGCTCCTTTTGTTGTGCTGTAGGCAAGCACCATGGTGGCAGATACAAGCTTTAACCTTAAGCCAGTGGAGTGTGTGAAGTAGTGGGATGACGTGAGAGAACGTAAGAAGGTAGACAACAATAAGACACATCTATGACAGAGTTTCTATTGCAGCTCTGAATCTCCAGGATTAGTTTTCCAGGGATCAAGTTTTTCCAGTGCAATTATGTGAAATTTGAACATATTACAAGGCCAATTATTTAAAATATGGACATATGAAGGAATGTCACTGCACAACTCAGACACTACAAGCTGTACAGTCAGTGTACAGTAAACACTGAGTATAGTCAATGTTAAATAGATTGTAGAGGACGGTGGATGCTGTTTAAGTAAGTGACCACCTGGTTTCTCCATCCCAGCCCGATACATTTTCTTTTCTCTAGACAGATGATTGTCTCATTTTTTTCTATTGTTAATACTTAACTCAATCCTAACCTTAACCTCAGTAACGTCATTCCTAATTTACAGTAACGTCATGCCTAATGTTAAACTTACTGTATAAAGCCACAGCAAACGAAATAGGGCAATTACAGTATGATGAAGACCAATATCATTTCAAAACGTTAAGAACCCACAACTTAGTAAAAAGTGAAGAAAGCCCATGACATCATTCAAAATAGTTCCCTGAGATGTACAGTTGCCAATTGTATTTTAGTGCCCATTTGAGTAGTATAAACTGTAGCCTATTCACTCCCAGTCATTAGGAGAGTTCAACTTTTTGGAACTCAGTTCTGGGGAGGCTGGTGGGAGCATGGTAGATCCCATCTGTGCCCTTGTCATCGAACAGGTTCTCTGACAAGAGTTTTTGATTTAAGTCAGATAAATCATCCATCATTTGCACCTCTACTTGTCTGCCTCCGGCTGTTTCTTTGTCCTTATGACTGCAACAACAATAGTATCTGGGAGAATTTAAAACAGGCACATTACGTTTAGAAACCTTATACTAAAATGGACATAAATCCATCAAGACAATTAGACCTGAACTAAATAGTTTGTTGAGAACTGCAAGAAATGAGTACAAGAAAATCTGTTTTAGGACTAGTGAAGGTTCATTTGCATGCCTGGTGTTACAGTATGTTTCTCACTTCCCAGCATTTGCTACAAATTCTATTTTATTACAAATATAATTTGCTATAGTTACTTAAAGAAAGCACTTAGTATCAATGTTTTTTAGTCAGTATCTGTCACAAGGGGTTGAATAATGGAGACCAGATGCAGAGATTTTGTGTTCTTTGTTTTATTTAGAACACTTGAAAATATGATATCCTAGGTCGACATCGAACACACAAAATATAGTTTCCTGGTGGTGTTTACAAACAGGGTAATTTTATCTGCACAACGAATGTATATAGCTTACTATACTCTACGTGGTGTAGAGACGGTAGCTAATTTACAGAGCGTACGCATGGATCAACAATTCAGTATACATTACTTACAATACATATAGTGATGAAGGCCCTCATAGTAAGATACGTATCCAATGTCCATCAGTTCCATAACCACACCATAATACAGGGAATTAATCCAATTACAGGGGTAAAGACCCACAATGATGCTCACCACCTTCTGGAACACCAAAGGCTATCTAGCCACCTTGATTACTAAACAACAACCGGTGTGGGATAATTACCTAATCAAACAAACATTCACGTGCATAATGGGTTGTACCCAAGAGTAACTGGCTATACATCTGTGTCCAGAAGGTGGTGCGCAAACCCCATAACACTCCAAATACAAATAGTCCATAATAAATATATGAAACACAATACAGCTTTTCAAGTTCTATGCCACGCCATCCCAATCAGTCCCTGGGACATTGTGACCTGTGGCGGCTGCTGGTCTATCAAAGAGGGCAAGCTAATTTTCGGACTATATCATAAAAATGTTCCATTTATTTATATGTAAATTCTGCCCTATGTTCCTTTTAAAGAAAATGCTCTGTGACCCTGTCGTATCAACTAGGCATCTTTTCCAGTGGCTTGACCAGTGTCCTCTTAATGGCCAGAAGAGCTAGGCTGTTTAATTGGCCTTGGCTCATTGTGTTACGGCTGTAGGACTTGATCCGCTTGAAACAGAAGCTCCTTTCTACACCTGCAAATGTACTGTAGCTCCAATTGTTGCCACTAATGACAACAGTTTGTAAAGCTGATGCATTGTACTGTCAAACTCCATGTCTTTAAGGAACACCAAGTAATCACACAGCTTTCCCCTGTTACCCTGCAAGTCCTGATCTGAATACAGGACTTGAAGTTCAGACCTCAGTCTCCCAAAGTCAAAGTGATGCTTTTCAGGACACTTTGGAAGGTCTTGTCTGAAAACATTTGTCTCATGTCATCAAATTTCCCTGAATTGACAAATTCTAAGTAGAGCATACTTTCCAAGTTTGAAAAACGTAGAGGAATCTGCTCCAAGATGTTATCAAGAATGGCCATGTACAGATTTCTGTAGTGCTCTTGGGAATCCTGCAATTGGGTCAGACGGTGCTTTCTCATGGGCTCATCTCGTGGGTCTGATGTAAGATCTGCTGCTTTGGCAAATAGAAGAAGATACTCAATTCTTTTCTTGCAGTAAAGAACATCCATAGCCCTCTGCTGGACAATATCAAAGATCACATTAGTCTCGGAGTAGATTTTTCGTATGTGTACTACAACATGAACACAAACTCAAAATATTGGATAAACAATATTAAACTTGATGGAAGAAATGTGGGAATTAGGTTAAACAGAAACAAGGAATGTAATGTATAATTGTATGAAATGTATGATAAAAATTGGCTAGCAATTTCGCCAAGCAAATACCAAGAAATAGGTTGCAGCAGTTTGTCTTTCGACTACACTTGCAAAATCCATTCTGGGACTGAGCTCGAATAGCTTCGGCGACTTTTTATAGTACAAAATCACTGTCAATCAAAAGGACACTCCTCCATACGTACTACCGGCACATCCGGGAACTTAACTGTTAATTTCGTCACCGCAATACAGAAAGTAGTTTTTCTACAATTTCTCATGCTATTTCATCACTAAATTCACTTCTGAGAACATTTGATGTGACAAATCAACTGTGTAGATTTCAAATATTGGCATTTTAACGAAAATTTATGGTGAATCAAAAATGTGCTCAATCGTTTTCGGAAGTGAAAATCTCATAAGCATAAGCGCTTGTGGGTGTAAGTTAGCTAGCGAGCCAACCCTGTTTTACACCTTAACATTTATATCTACTGACCACTATTGAAGTTAAGTGCTGATTAAGTCAACTTTCTAAGATACGTACATATGTACGTACATAGTCAGAGAAAAACGCTAAAATAGCATATTGCCGTTCTGAAAAAGCCTGGCTGTTATCTTCAATAATTGTTGTTATGTTTGGGTACTGCAGACCGCGTCTGTGTGAGGGTATTATTGCGCAATACCAGCTAGAACACATCATCTCAAACTGTCAGCAGCGTTCTGTGTGCTTGTCACCTTGTGAGTTCATTCTTCCAAGAACAACTAGCAAGAGCATTCTCCCAAAGTACACAAGTCCGTTCTTTGCATTCTTGGTTTTGAGAAACAGCCTCTGACTAGACTTCAATACAAAATAGCAGCATGAAACAACGTCCGTACTCAGCCGGCAGGCGTGAATAACATGCAAAATCACTAATGTCAAGTAAGTATATGTCCACCCTGCCTGCCATAGAGCGTGAAAGATACATACACAAACTTAATTTGGTCAATTTAAAAACATGTCGCTTCATTCTCCCCGTGTCAACTGGTATAAAAACCCGACCCAGTGGCCAGAGGTGTCTTACCCGGACATTTACTCGTACCTCATCGACTCACCAGGTGTTAAGCCAGTGATTGATTTTACTTCGTTTTTTGAAAGTAAACAGCTTTAAATGTATATATTATATATTTATATTTAGAGTACTGAGTACGCTTTTCTGGACAGCAATACAAATAAACTGAAGCCTATGTTTAAGGTTGCATGCTTGTAATCACAAGATGCTGACGTTAGCTATGATTATGCCAATAAAAGTAAAATACTTACTTACCTATTTCCACCCATCCCATATTATCAACCCTTTACATGTCACTGAATATTAATTTCTTAGGCCTACCTGATATGAAATGTTGTCCACAAACATACGTGTGTGGAGATACAGTCTTCTCGACGGTACAGTTGCCTTCTTTTTACATTGCAAAACAACGAATTTCAAATTTGTTTATTTCTAACATTATTGGTGCACCCAACCAAACAACAACTCTTTGGCATGTTGTAGTTAGTCCACTTTCTCGATCCGATACTGTATGCATATACTGTCATTGACTGTTTGGCGGTTTGATATTCCCCCAAATGTGGGCGTGAATCTTTTCAGAGACATTTTATGATGTAGTGCTGGTTGTGCGTATTCCCCCCCAGAGACGCTGAGCATTGTGGGCGGGACATAATCTCAGCATTTATCCAATGACTGTCTAGTTACGAAGCACTGAAAAAACAGTTCAAATCAGCCCCATTGAAGCACATGGACGCCAGGCTTTAACAGGGAAATGCACGGTCACGCAACGGGAATGTATGAGAAGGAAATCGAGTCAGTTGATCTGCTATGTAGCTGATTCTGAACTAACTCATCTTCGAGATGAACGTGTTCTAATGCATTTTTAATCAATAAAATGTTAACACAATAGTACATACTTGACCATAAATGTTTTGACATTTTAGGGGAAGCCAAGCTTCCCTTGCAGACTTAAAGAAATCGCACCTGATTGTGACAGTATCGTTTCCAAACAAATTATGGACAATGGGCCCTATCTTGCACCCAGCGCAACGCAGCTCAAAGTCTGTACGGAAGTGTCTTTGCTAGTTTAAACGCAGTTGTCAATTTTCCGTCCAGTGCTAGCGTCATTTAAATAGCAAATGCACCTGCGCCCATCTTTGCACCCATGGGCGTGCTGGTCTTACAATGAGGTGTGTTCAGGATAATTCTTCACGTAATGCTATCTTGAGGCTTCAGAAAGTGATCGCGCCATTGACCAACGAAAACCTGGTTTGAAGTCAATAGCGCAGCATGTCATTGTTATTTTAACAGCTAATTAGTCAAATGCACCTAGGCTTATGCACAGCGCGCGTGCACACTATGCCGGTTACACACACACACAGGGAAGCTCAGCACCACAAAAACATGTATAAAAAATATTACGGTGCAAATCCGCCATCAAAATAGCAATGTGCCATGGTACAAACGCATCTGGCTCTTACAGGGAATGGGAGATGACACGCTGGTTTATTGCATGTTACACCCAAACACACCTATGCATTAAAGTGTAACTCTTGCCAAAATGCCACCTAAGGTCTTTTTTTGAATGTCTACAAGTCAAACTTTAGTTTAAAAGCAAAATTAGAATGGAAACGCCACTTGTAAGATTTTCCCTATTTTTGGTTTCGGTCAAATTGACTTTGAACGGGAGGGATAGGGGCACTAATACGATAGCATCAAAATTGCTATTTTTACAACAATAAGAAGGCTTGACACAATCTGAAACTTTGCTCGAAGTAACACCAGGGGCTGTACACATGAACTTGAGCATTGAGAACATTGTTTGTGTACACAGACTTTACTAAAAATAAAGGTTTGTACATCTCACCTTAACAGTTTGTTTCCCATCTTGCCAGTCAAAAAGTGTCTGATTTCCGAATGCAACTTAACAGGGAGGAGAGTAAACATGGAACGCTCCTAAAGCTTATTTCCATATAAATGCATGGATAATTAGTTGTTTTGTTGTTAGTGAAAAACAATATAGACCTTGTAGTCATATGAAATAATACTAAAATCAAAAAGCGGAAAAGTCACGTGAGTTTACGTCAGCTAAGATTAGATTATTTAGACTGATATATTGAATGAAACCCCTTGTTATTATTTGAATAGATGTTCCCATTGAGCTAAGTGGCTAAGTTATCATGCTTTTCATTGGAATTGACAACTTTATGACATTTCCTCTTATGGAGTCCGTTCATTCGCATTCGAAGATTGTCACTTTTTGACTGGCAAAAAGCCAAGGAGTAGAATAAGTAGGTCGACTTTGACCACCCACCCTGTGTGTCCACTCCTTTGAGGAAGCAAATGGCTGCTAGGTGTGAGATATTGAGGGGAGACAACAGTCGACAGCTTACATGAATAATCATCCCAATACACATTTTCTCATTCCATTACACTCATGAATATTTTGTATGATACGGAAATGTACCTACTTTATATATACATATATATATATATTTTGTAGCTGTCTATTAGTTTCTTCCACCTGTTTGCTGATAGTTTCTTCCTCTCTGTCATGAATAGTGGTAGTGCGTAATACGAGTGTAAAGTGAGAGACAGTCACAAAGGGTTTTCAAAACCAAACTGTGTTTTATTTAATAAACACACTTAAAAAGAAATACTGCCTCGAGGGGCAACACAAATAATATACAGGAATATGTAGCATACAGACAAACCGACATACTGTACCTGTGGAAACCTGAACCAAACACTAAAAAGGAAAACAATATTACACAGAGGGGAGCTACTACAACAAACAGTACCCCCCCCCCAAAGACCCGGCTCCCGAAGGGCAGGACCCTCTCACAACCCCGCCGCCACCAACAACAAGCTAAGAGGGAGGGAGGGCAGCAGACCCTCGGTGGGGTGGGGAATCCCCTTGCAGAAACACCCCTTCCGGAGGGCAACCCCGACAACAACACCCATCCTCGCCATAGCAGGGAGGAGGGTCTAAAGGCACTCGCCCCATTGGAGGCAACAGCGGTGGTGGCCAGGGGTTTGGTTGACGGGGCGTAGCAGCCGGTACCAGCAGTAGAGGCACGGCAGGCTGTGATGATGGTGGACCTCAAGGGCTGTCTGATGCAGCCAACTCCGCCTTCGGCTCTGCAAAGCCTACCTAACACCCAGTAGGGAAAGCCGAATGGACTTCAGCCCTCTTCTACTATCCCATAGCCATTGGAAAAGTGGGCTCTCTGATGCTATTGAGGGTGACATATGAGCTTGTCCAACTTCACATACCTAGCATCAGAACCTAGTATGTGAAGCATAGTATACAACAGCTACAGTTGGTGAATCTTAATTGGGGATGCCGGGCTCATATTACCGAGAATGGTATCACAGCATAGGTGTGATGCACTACACACCATTCCATTAATTCCGGTCCTGAACATAATGTGAGACCGGCGTCCCCAATTACGTTCCACTGACCGCGGCTAAATAAAGGGTTTAACGAGGATAAAGTGGAAACATCTGTGTACTAACTAGACACCACTGACAATCTATAGGCTGCTGATAACATGTGAACAGAAATCATCGAACTAGATAAGTGGGAAACCTAAACCAAACAAAACACACAGGATAGAAACCGATCACATATTGAAAAGGAAAACAGTATTATACAGAAGGGAGCTACTACAACAAACATGTATGATTCCCTTAGAGGGGTTTGTTACATTCTCTTTAATTGCAATTTGTCTAAGCGCATGATTCCTTTTCCCAATGGCAGATTTCAACTCTTTCTAAAGTTTTTCAATTAGATTGAGGTAAGGCATCATTGCTGGCCAGTTAATTTCTTTCCCCAAATATTATTTTGTGTTTTTGGACGTGTGCATTGGATTGTTGTCCTGTTGGAGGATCCATGATCTTGGACCCATAACTAGTTTTCTGGCCCTGGGTATCATACATTGCCTTGGTTATCCTCTGATTTCATGATTCCTATAATACATTCAATCAATCAATCAAATTTATTTTATAAAACTCTTTTTACAACAGCAGTTGTCACAAAGTGCTTTGACAGATACCTAATAACCCCTAGAGCAAGCAAAAACAAGTGATGTACAATGGCTAGGAAAAAAACCCTAGTAGGTAGGACCTAGGAAGAAACCTAGAGAGATGCCAGACTCAAGGGGATGGCCAGCCCTCTTCTGTCTGTACCGGATGGGGAATCTGAGGGTCATTGTATGGCAGCCACCATCTTCGGAAACAGACTCGATTAGTCAAATTACAAACTATGTGAGCTGAACTGTGATTTGGAATCGTCAATGGCAAGAGGTTTTATGGTAATTCGTGCAGATCAATGAGCAAGAATTACAGCTGGCACTGCGAAAACACAAATTGCTTACAGTTCAGCTCACGTAGCACAGAGTTTGTGGTTTGACTAATCAAGTCTGTTTCAGACTGCCTTGTAGACACGAACGGTAATGTCTTAACTATATTCCTAATGAACTGTCTGCACACTTACAAAGTTCTCAATGCTTCGGTTAGCATGTAGGGACTCTCATTATGCTACCGTGGAAGTGTGGTCCTATTTTAAACCTTGTTAGTGGTCTATAATAGTGATTTATTTTTACTTAACTTGTGCCCTCACAACTAGCGTTATAGGGTAATTATCAGTTCGCACTAAAACTGGGCACTTTCGATATGAAAACATATCCCAGAGAAAGGTCTACTTGGTAGCAATGTGTTATTAACACAAGTGTGGGGTAAGATGGGGCCACACGAGAAGGTCAGAGACTCGGCCCCTGAGTGGTGTTGGAGTGAGGATATCCCAGTGGAGAGAGTGGAGCCTACCAGGCAAGCCAGCTTGGGTGGCTCGTCAAATAGTGCGCCGTACACTTTTGGAACCCTGGGCCAGACTATACTATACTTCTTACTGAAGAGATAAGTCTTCAGCATAGACTTAAAGGTACAATATGTAGTTTTCCAAAACAATAACAAAAGATGTACTTTGCATTAAAAATCAAACATCACTATATCTGTATTATATATATTTCTTAGTTGTGTACTTACATTATCCTAAATGCTTCCACCAACTTTCAAATCCAGAGAAATTTGTAAAATAATTCGAAGACGCAGGACGTTTGATTTTGTCTTCCGTCAATGGCGTCATATAACCTTTGACTGGGCTAGTTGCTCTAAGTTCCAGGGAACTGCCAAACATAACGTGAATAAAGTTATAATATTTTTAACAATACATTACTTTGTCAATTAACATTTTTTCTGCTGGAGACGCTAGATTGGAAGGTTGTCATTGACGACGATAACAAAACCCATGATCCCTCGTTACTTCCCGATGTCATCCAAGTAAATCTTTTGCTATTGTTTTGATTAAGAGCCCCCTGGCGGTCAAAAACGACATATTGTTTGTTTAAATGTTGAGACTGAGTCTGCATTTCTCAAGTGGGTTGGCAGATTCCACCGAATTGGAGCTCTATATGAGAAAGCCCTTCCACCAGCTGTTTTACAAATTCTAGGAACAGTAAGGAGGCCAGCAACTTGTGAACATTAAGTACATGAAGCTATTTTGAGCCTTGTTAGTGGTCTATAATAGCGATGTATTTTTAATTAATTTGTGCCCTCACAACTAGCGTTATAAGGTTATTATCAGTTTGCACTAAAACTGGGTACATTCGATTAGCATGAAAACATATCCCCTAGGTTCATATTGCGCTGGAGTTGTCCTTTAACTATTCTCCCACAATTCCTTTACCTTTTCCAGAATATCCCAAAATTCTTTCCTAAGTCTTTGCACTGGATCCAATTTTCTCTTATGGGATTATAAATCTCAGGATAAGAAAAAGTTATATAAATGCAAGATGAAGCAAGTAAGAACTAAAGTCCCATAACCAAATTCTTGTCCAACAGCAATGCATCATTTTTTGTCTGTCTTTGTAGTTAATTAGGCAAGTGTATACATGAAAGAGTTTTCATGAGTTCAAATGAAAATCTATTTCACATTCTAAAACACAGATAAATGCCTACAGATATGTCTACTTCATTTTACTTGCCATTAGTCCCAATTATCAAAGAGCGCTTGGCATCCTGTTACCAAAGACACATTATTCAGCCCTATAATGCAGTACAAAGCAATGAAAGCACATACTTGTTGAAGCCAATTAAAACAATGTTGACTATGTGTACACTCCACAGTGTGTTGTTAAAGCATCCCAGTGTGTGTGTCCCATGCTGATCTGATCTGAGCGGGGCCAATAGAATATTAATGACCGTATGGGAACTGCTATTGGTGGATGATGGTTAAAGATGGTTGGGTGAAGAATTGGGTGTGTGGGAGGATGACGAATGAATGAGTGATTCCATGGCACCAGGAACATGGTTAGCCAGCCCTGCTCTAATTGGTATAGAAACACAAGTAAAAGGTAAAAGATTGAGTGATCTAAATAGAACTAATACAATCTCTCACACACAAGAAAGCATGTCACAGTGTTTCACTGAGAAAACCACCCAATTACACTGTACGTGTACTGTAAGTTGGGCAGCATTTATAGCTGGGTTATGAGGCTGAGGAGAATAGGAGTGAGACAATCAATCAAAGGAGTGAGACAAAATTGTGACTTTTTTGGCTTTTTGACAGTTCTCTCTGGTCCAGCGATGGTGGGTTTGTGCCCATAGGCGACATTGTTGCTGGTGATGTCTGGTGAGAACCTGCCTTAGAACAGGCCTAGATGCCCTCAGTCCAGCCTTTCTCAGCCTATTGTGGACAGTGTGAACACTGATGGACGGATTGTGCATTCCTGGTGTAACTCGGGCAAGTGTTGTTGCAATCCTGTCCCGCAGGTGTGATGTTCTGATGTACCGATCCTGTGTTGTTAAACGTGATCTGCCACTGCGAGGACGATCAGCTCTCCTTTTTGTTTCTCTTTAGCGCTGTCTTAGTCATCTCACAGTACGGACATTGCAATATATTGCAGAATGCCTAAAGCCCGTTCACACAGATGAGCAGGGTTCCTGGACGTCTTTCTTTTGGTGTTTTTCAGAGTCAGTAGAAAGTTCTCTTTAGGGTTTTCATAACTGTGACCTTTTTCATAACTTTGACGTAATTCTCCTTTGGCTAAGCTACACCCTAGAATGTAGATTGACCAAACACAGCGCAGCCGAGAAAAAGCTCCCACAGAGGTCCGAGACTTTTTCACAGCGCTCCATAGAGCTCGGGAGACGACGTCACGGAACGGTGCATTGTGGGTAGCTGCGGCCATTTTAGCGGTCACACAAATCATATCATATTACTGTAGCCGGCACCGAGGATAGTAGCTATTAACAATGAAACTAAAGAGCTACAGCAATAGAATAATATGTTAGCTATAAATAATAAAGCATTTTTACATTTAAGCTACAGCAACAGAATAATATTTAAGGTCCAGTTCAGAGGAGACTATAGCTAGGAATTTCCACTGCATCTGTGTGTAAATTGACTGATGCTTTCTAGAAATGTAAGGTTCAAATGATGCCATAGCCTGTCAGTATTAAACTAACCTAGTCTTTCCACCAAAAATCTAGATGAATAAACGAGGTGACATTGCTAATCAAGAATTGATATGCTGATTTGGCTAACAGCTACAGTGCATAATTATTTTTATATATAACATCTTGCTCCCGAAACACAGCAACGCATTTACTGCTTTAATCTGAATGGCAGAACTTTAGTTAACTGCTCAATTAATAAATTAAATGTAAATGTAGTTAACTCTGGCAGCTGAAAATATTTTGACCTTGTCATGAAAATATCCAAAATTGCTAATCGCGATTAGCCACGATAATAACAGAGTTGACTACAAAGCAAAGCAAAAAGGTTTTGATAATAATAACTATTATTGACTCTGTCAATTCCATAATCTCTCCACACATCTAGGGCCTCTCTACCAAGTTACTACAACTGCTAATTCTTGAAAAGATTGCTCTGCATATTTATTGTTTATTTTTATTGGAATAAATTCAATAGCTTCACTGTTGTTGAGTCTATTGCTTCCAAATTTCCTCCACACATCAACAATAAATAGGCAGAGCAATGTTTTCAAAATGTAGCAGTTGTAGTAAGTTGATAGGGAGGCCCTAGATGTGTGGAGTGATTTTGGAAGTGACAGACAATAACAGTGAAGCTATTGAAATGTATGTTTGTATCGACTTTCGATTTTGCACTTTGTAGAGGGTGCCGTTCGGCTGAAGGCAGAAAGCTCACATTGCTGGTTCTTTCGGATGAAAACCGTGTTGTAGCTTGTTGTCTACCTTACTAAGGTTAGATTGAGCTGCTTATTGTGTAATGAAACCGTTTCGCTTATGATGTATTGAACCGCAAACCGCCAATCTGCCAATTTCTGTCTAACTTTACCGAAGTCCGGTAGGCTACAGCTACAGCCAGTGGCGCTACGGAAGCCGTTCATTGCAGCGCATTAGTTTGAATTCAAGACGAGCACATTATTAATTAATTTGTTCTCTATAAAATGATATTTGTTATATCGATTAAACAAATTAATAACTCATAAAATAATTAAAAAATCCATGGCCGTTCTCGGCTGCAAAGGAACTTGACATTCCAATCACTTTTTACATGAGTAATCATTAAGATGCCTATTTAATCCCAGGGTTCCGGAGTTTTGGCGTGTGCTATTTTGGATTCGTCCCTGTCATGTGTTGGAGTCCTGCTACTATGCTCTGTCAGACCGAAATATGCTTCTACTATTGTGCCTTCTCCACTAAGAGTCGTAGGTAGAGTGTGTTGAATGTTTGAGCCAGGCATACGCTCTATTCTTAACACCCGTGTTCGATGCATCATCAGGGCATCGTAGTTAAGAATTGTCGTTGTGCAGCCGACATACTGGTCTGTTAGGAGTTTATAGTACTTGAGGAATTCTCTGTGTTCAAATAAATATCTACAACACACCTCCTTGCAATGTGGTCTCCAATCTCTCCAACACCATACAACATCAACAACGCAACAACACCTGCGGTTGTTACACACAAGGTGTCCCTTGTTTTTAGAAAGTGTTTATAGTAAATTGAAGAACAAACATACTTTTAAACATTATTTCCGCAATTCCTAAATAAAACACAATGTGAATCTGAAGAGAAGTACAGAAAATAGTTTAACCAATTTCTTTTAAAATAGTTCTCATAACAGAGGCCTAGGCAGGCATACACAATAACCACAATCAACTAGAAATACACTGTTCATACAGTTTCATTTTTGTACCTAATAACACATTTCTTTTTTACTGGGAAGTGAACTCAACAAGGTTGTCAGTAATGTGGAAATAAGACTTCAGAAGGTGCCATCGAGCAAAGAAGGCCAAGTTGAAAGCTTTTTCCAGCCCATTTAGGGCTGGAAAATGCTTTCAACTTGGCCTTCTTTGCTCGATGAAATACACATGAAATACGTTCTGAGGGAACTATTTTGTAAAACCGAAATATGTGAAATATGAACGTATGAGAGGGTCAATAACGTTTCTAGGGAACTAAATTGAACACTCGAATAACATTAAATATGAACATATGAAGATCATGTCATAGCATGTAAATAGCGTAGTTTTTGCTAGGGTGGAGGTCGGGGATGGTGGACGGGCGAATAAATCCGCGACTTGCATGCCAGTGGTCGCGAGTTCAAATCCAGACCGGCACTTTGTGTGTGTTTTGTTCTACATTGCTTGCGTCACGCAGACACGCGATTATCGGTTTTTGTAATGTCAACCCTAACCTTAATTCTAACCTTAACCTCAGTAACGTCATATTTAACCTTAACCGTTAGTAACCTCATGCCTAACCTTTTCCGTTAGTAACCTCATGCCTAACCTTAACCGTTAGTATCCTCCTACCTAACCTTAACTGTGAATGTTGCAATATAATTTCAAAAGCTATGGAATGTGTGGAATGTTCTTGCATAAATCCGCTAAACAGAATGTACCGGAGCAACGTAATTGAAGTACAAATATAGCCTAATAACGAAATGTGCAGTTCAAACGTAAAAAAACCTAAATATGTTGGCATATAACGTAATTCAGGTTTTTAAAATAGTTTCTTGAGAACGTAATTTGGGAGAAATTCTGAGATGGCTTTTTCTGACACCTGACCACACAAATCCGCACACACACAACACTTAGGAGTTAAGACAAATGTGATCTTTGGTAAACAAGACCAGGAAAGTATAGAAATAAATAAAATAGGAAATGTGGGGTTCTGTAGCTTGCCTAGTGAGCTTCACTGTCAAATCTTATTAAGATAATAAGATGGTTACCATTCAAGTCAAATATGTTGAAAACAAAAAGGTTCTACATAGGATAGGTGATCATGAGACAAGAGCTGGCTTGGTAGACAAACAGCGAGAGGGTCATTGTAAAAACATTGCATGTTGTGTTGGCAGGCGTTCCAGTCAAATCCCTTGGCAGTTCAGAGATGTTTTTCTGTGAGGCCCCGCCTTTGCCATCTGATATTCAAATCCAGGGGAAACCGGAGCAGAGCTCCTCCCAGACCACCAGCAGAACCGCCAGGGATTAGTCAAAGAGCACCAAGTAGGTCAACAAGATGCAGGGCCACTACACACATGGGGACAGACAGGCAGGGCAACTAACCAACAAAACAGAGTCGTTCTAGGCCTGCTTGAGTCATTTTTCTTTTGCACACACACACACACACACACACACACACACACACACACACACACACACACACACACACACACACACACACACACACACA
>JACXGM010024981.1:0-15571 GCA_016801145.1 Umbra pygmaea | reverse complement strand
AAGAAACCAATTTGAAATGATTCAAGCTTTGTGACATGGTGCATTATCCTGCTGGAAGTAGCCATCAGAGGATGGGTACATGGTGGCCATAAAGGGATGGACATGGTCAGAAACAATGCTCAGGTAGGCCGTGGCATTTAAACAATGCCCAATTGGCACTAAGGGGCCTAAAGTGTGCCAAGAAAACATCCCCCAAAACATTACACCACCACCACCAGCCTGCACAGTGGTAACAAGGCATGATGGATCCATGTTCTCTTTCTGTTTACGCCAAATTCTGACCCTACCATCTGAATGTCTCAACAGAAATCGAGACTCCTCAGACCAGGCAACATTTTTTTAGTCTTCAACTGTCCAATTTTGGTGAGCTCTTGCAAATTGTAGCCTCTTTTTTGAATTTGTAGTGGAGATGAGTGGTACCCGGTGGGGTCTTCTGCTATTGTAGCCCATCCGCTTTAAGGTTGTGCATGTTGTGGCTTCACAAATGCTTTGCTGCATACCTCGGTTGTAACGAGTGGTTATTTCAGTCAAAGTTGCTCTTCTATCAGCTTGAAGCAGTCGGCCCAGTCTCCTCTGACCTCTAGCATCAACAAGGCATTTTTCGCCCACAGGACTGCCACATACTGGATGTTTTTCCCTTTTCACACCATTCTTTGTAAACCCTAGAAATGGTTGTGCGTGAATATCCCAGTAACTGAGCTGATTGAGAAATACTCAGACCGGCCCGTCTGGCACCAACAACCATGCCACGCTCAAAATTGCTTAAATCACCTTTCTTTCCCATTCTGACATTCAGTTTGGAGTTCATGAGATTGTCTTGACCAGGACCACACCCGTAAATGCTCTGAAGCAACTGCCATGTGATTGGTTGAGTAGATATTTGCATTAATGAAAAATTGAACGGGTGTTCCTAATAATCCTTTAGGTGAGTGTATAAAAGCTGTTTCTATAATTGTTATGTAGAAACATTTATTTTAACTTCTCAGGTCTGTTTATATATTTTGCACCTTACTAAAGAAATGAGCATATCTTTTGCACATATGTTGTGTTAAAATTGTCAATTTGGAATACATTTTTTTTAATAAAGTTATGGAAATATTTGTTATTCTGTTTATCTGATGCATCGATTAATCGAAGAAAAAATAATTTGATTAATCGATTATCCAAATAATCGTTAGTTGCAGCCCTATTAGTGTGCAATGGATTTTTCACACAGGTAAATTGGTCATCGCATAACAATGTTGTGTCTGTGTGAAGGTGTATTTTTTTTACTTCGTCAGAGCTTATTGTTTTTCCAATAAATCATAATATGAAAACCTGAAGTAAGAACGTCCCGTATCCTAATGGTATTTGATTATCTCCTACGTAAATGAACCTCAGAATTTCCTTTGAACGTTTCTTTAAAATGATAAAGACTAAATCAACTCTAAAGTGCTTCCTTTAAATCATTAACTGTTCCATTATTGGCTTCCCTTTGGAATCTGTCATTTGTAATGATTTGGTTAAGATTATGTAAGACAATTTTTATTTTTTCCTAATTTAATTTTTGTTGTTGTGTAACTATGTCTTTTGTATCTCTGCGCTTTTATCTTGGCCAGGTTACCATTTTAAATGAGAAACTCTTCTCAATGTGCCCACCTGGTTAAATAATTTTAAAAAAGGAAACAGAGGCCATGGAGACAGGTATGTAGAAGAAAACAGTAAGGAAGGGCACAGAGTCGAAACCCCCTTCGCCAGGGGACACGCGTGCTCCGGAGTTAAGGGCTTAAACCGCTAAACCGGCACAACTGTTTATTCTAAAGAGACAGCACACCAGATTCAGCTGAATGAATGTGATCATACAACTGTTTATTCTAAAGAGACAGCACACCAGATTCAGCTGAATGAATGTGATCATACAATGTTTATTCTAAAGAGACAGCACACCAGATTCAGCTGAATGAATGTGATCATACAACTGTTTATTCTAAAGAGACAGCACACCAGATTCAGCTGAATGAATGTGTGTAATCATACAATGTTTATTCTAAAGAGACAGCACACCAGATTCAGCTGAATGAATGTGATCATACAACTGTTTATTCTAAAGAGACAGCACACCAGATTCAGCTGAATGAATGTGTGTAATCATACAATGTTTATTCTAAAGAGACAGCACACCAGATTCAGCTGAATGAATGTGATCATACAATGTTTATTCTAAAGAGACAGCACACCAGATTCAGCTGAATGAATGTGTGTAATCATACAATGTTGGCCTACTTATGGCACAATTTCAATAGATACAAGCTTTACTATCTTGAGGTGACCAATCAGGACTGATGTTTGCAGATCTGTTTGGGTGATCAATGTCTGTCTTTGGTAGGACAGATGGACTTGCCAACGCTCACTAAGGTCTCTGATGAACTCTGGTGGACAACTTAGGGAAATGGAGAAATCCAGTAGGATGGTTTTACTATTTAAAGCTCTGAGTGCCTCAATTGGTATATGAATCTGATTGATATATTCAGTCATTATTTAACTCAGTCACAAACCAATTTTCAACGTTTTTTAATGAGAATCCAAAAATGGTTCTCATTTTGTCCTAATATGAAATCCCTTTTTTAATTTATTTTGTTCCAATGAGAACTCTTTTTGGTGACAATAGAAGCACTTTGGAACCCTCGGTGGAAAAGTTTCTACATGCATATGTATGGTTCTATATGTAACCATAAAAGGTACTCCTTGGAACCATAAAACGGGTTTCAGTTTTGGGAGAAATAAAGAACCCTTTTCGGTTTATTTATATTTTCATAAGAGTGTAGTGTGTGGTCTTACCTGGCAGGGCATTCAGGTAAGCTGAGGGGCTTAGTAGCACATTTAAAGTTGACTTTCTTGGCAACAAAGACAGGTGGCACCTGGCTTCCTGGTGCTTCCGGGGTCCCTGGTCCACCACTCTTCACCCGGGTCTCCTCTTCCACCAGCAGGTCACGGAATGACCGAGAAATGGGGGGTGCTTGGACCGGACTGGCCCTAAGAGAAGGGCGTGGAACCAAGATATAATCCTTAAAAGTGCTACTTTTAACCATAACAACAAAAACAAATGTACACAAACTTTGTACACAATCATCAATTGTTCTTCAAAAGGTTTGATAGAACACTGCTGGGATGGTAATCTGGAGCGATTCTTATGGAAGCATAGGTGGGGCTTACCATGTTTTCACAATCTTCGGGGGAGTAGTGACCTGTGCTTTCGTTGAGAAGCACTCGCCACTGCCTTCCTTGCTGGCCATGGCCATCATCTTCCTCTGCTTCTGGGAGAGCTTGGCTGGGAGAGGGGACTGCTTGCTGCTGCTGATGAAACCTGGGCTTTTGGGTGTGGCTCCGAGACTTTGCATCTCTGAGCTGGCTTCCAGGTCCATGATGGTGCGCAGGTCCAGGACGGGAGGGGGCCGAACAGGACTGGTGAGAAAAACGGCATGAGGTCACATACTGTATGACACCTCTGTTCCATGGAGACCCCATGAGGTCACATACTGTATGACACCTTTGTTCCATGGAGACCCCATGAGGTCACATACTGTATGACACCTCTGTTCCATGGAGACCCCATGAGGTCACATACTGTATGACACCTCTGTTCCATGGAGACCCCATGAGGTCACATACTGTATGACACCTCTGTTCCATGGAGACCCCATGAGGTCACATACTGTATGAAACCTCTGTTCCATGGAGACCCCATGAGGTCACATACTGTATGAAACCTCTGTTCCATGGAGACCCCTGACTCACCTGTTTTTAATGTGGCCAGGCTTAGACCGAAAAAGGTATATATTGGTTTACAGGCACTAAAACCTCTAGCTTAAATTTTCTCTGTATATCATTCCATGAGTTTAAGGCATGGTATTCAAAAACAGTTTTACCTAACTCAGAGTGGACCTGTGGTGTCTCTAGTAATAAAAGGTCCCAAGACAGACTCTGATATATAATATTTGACCAGTGATTTTCTTTCATTTAAATAGGTAGGTAGTTTCTGTAATACAGCCTTATAAATAAACATCAGACAATGTCTGGACCTTCTAAGACAAGGAGTCCCAGTTACCTGAAGTGTATAACAGGCAATGATGTGTATGATAGTTTGCTCCAGTCATAAAGCTGCGTCCAAATGCTGACCCAGGCATAGTAAGTACATCACCATAATCAGCACTAACCTAAAAGTGGCTTGTAAAATGTACTTTCTTTTCTGTGACAGACAATTATTTATTTCTATAAAAAATCTAATTCTCACTTTCAGCTTCCTCAGCTCATTAATATGTGCATTAAAAGAGAGATTGTCATCCAATATAATTCCAGGTATTTATATGAGGGGACATGTTTTAACACAGAACCATCCAGTAGTAATGTCAAGTTTGCCCAATTGTAGTTTTTGTGCTCTATAAAGTCTGCATGTGTGTAAATGCTTGAACAAGCTATTGGGACTACCGCATAAAGTATTGTCATCCGCATAGAAATGAAATTTACATCTTAGCACATTGTTACAGATATCATTGATGTACATAGTAAAGAATTACAGACCCAAAATTGAACCACGTGGGTCTCCTTTAAGTATAGTAACTGAATCAGATTTTATCCCATCACCAACAATAGCCTGTGATCTGCTGCTAATATGATTCTGTCAACAGTAACCCTATAGAGATCAGTTTAAGTAACAGCATATTCTTCTTCACAGGTCATTTCCTACACCCCTCCGTGTGTGAGTAAGTACCACTGACATCTTATCTGTAGCAATTAAAAGATTGCACAAGACGTGTAGCTCAAAAGATTACAACTCACCTGGATGTAAATTCTGCAGCAACCTCTGGAGCAGAAATCTTTAGGGCTCCAGCAGGGATGTCATTGCTGGCTGGGGTGGCTGAGCCAGGGTGAGTCAGCCTGGGATTCACTATGCTTCGCTCCTCCTCTGGCCTTGCTTGGAGCACAGGTGAGGGGAGGTCACGGGGGCTGACCGCTCCCATGTAGCTACCCTCAGAGTCAGAAGTCAACAGCTCCTGCAGAGACTCTATTGAGTTGGCCTCGCCTGACCTTACAAGGCTGGGGCACAGGACAGGGACTGGAACAAATGAATTGCAAAACATATTAGCCCCCACTTCACCCAGAAAACCAAGGGTGTTTAACAAACATCTTATGCCCCTTTTCCATTAGGGGATGGTACCATGCCATATGACGGAACGGTTTACATTCCCATCTATCCCCAGCCCGTGGGAAAGACCGAACCGATCTATATCGGAGGAAAAAAATACCTAGAACTTGTCCGGGACGAAGCAGACTGGGGTTAGGTATGGAAAGAAGTTCCTTGAGGATCTAAATAAAATGTCCCTTATCTGCACGTATACCAGCATTACATCAAAACAGCAAAGGGAACAATGATTTTAATCTTTTCTTATTTTCCCATTTCAACAGAAATAACAATGTGCGAATCACAGGTCCATCTTTGATAATTGTGAATTTTAGACATTGCTTTTGAGTGTAACAAAACACTACATAGTGTAGGGAAACATCATATTTTTTAAATATCAAATAATAGCTTTTACAGCTTTAAAAAGTGTGTTCTTTGAGAGAGGAGCCTACTGATATCACCAGCAGAATTCTACACCCCAATTAAACTGAAACTTACAGGTTGTCTGGTATTGTTGTTCTACCAATTATTTTATTTAGATTTTATATAGAAATATATATATTTTACGAGGTAGAAATTACAATTGACCGACACTTAAAGATTCCTGTTAACGCCAAAAAATTAGATTACAGAACTTTTAAACATGTTTAAACTAAGGAAATATATCATTGAATCCCTCTGCAAACTGAATGCTGTACTTGGAATGAAGTAGATGAGTGCAGTGTTGCAGAGAAAGTGTGTGTGTGTGTGGTCGTTTTTGTATATGTTCTACCTGGAGCCGGTGGGCTCTGGATGATGTCAGATAAGGTGTAACCTCCTGAGCTGTCAGAGCGCCGCCTGGGCTTCTTCTTGGCCTTCAACTTGGCCTTCTTCAACAGAGTCTCCCTGACAGGAGAACAAAAGCAGATTGAGATTAGAGAACGATTAATAGGGAGGAACATGTGTCATTGGCTATACGGCTATTAATCTAACAGTCATGTTGTAAAGTGACTTCACTTTGTTAAAACCAACCAAGATACAATAGGCTAGGGCTAGTGAAGCTGTGTGGGCGGAACCTAGGTTGAGTTATTGCATCTTTTTATTTGAACAACAGGTAACAGTAGGGCTGGGCGGTGTGACCAAAAATGTATATCACGGTATTTGTGAAAATTCTACCGGTTTTACGATATATGGCGGTATTTCTTTTTTCATGCATAATCAAGTGTTCCCAGCATTTTCTACAGTTTGAGAGAGGAATTATTGCAGAAGATTGACTGTGTGGATGGTCTATTTTACTGTCATGATGAGTGAATATTGTAGATGATTTCACACTAGTAGCCTACTTTATTTTAGCGAATATACTTCGCATGATATGCACGTTTTTACAAACGGTTCGGAGGCGCGCTATATAGAAGGTTTTTACACACGATAACTGCAGTCATTATTTTCGTTCTGTACTGTTGTTTTAGACCAGCTTTCCTAAAGTGGGATACAAATAAACTGTATTCTATATATTATATCCTATGGAATGGCACATATTGTATATTCTCTTCACAGAGTTTCTCTCTTAACTCATCAGATCCAAATTTAAAATATACAGCAGAGAGACCTAGAAAGGATATATACTTTTTAGACATTGCCCTTTATAAAAACGTTGATATTATGGAAACTATACCATCTAACTCAAGTTGCAGAGTATAACACTTTTACGAGCAAACAGTAATAATTATAGACACATACAGAATATACCAGTTGGCCAAATCCTTAGACTTAAAACTTTAATGCAGTTACAAATGCTAAAGTGTTTTATTATCCGAAAACCGGGAACGAGTACAATATTTATAATTGTATTAATTGTAGCATGGTGTTCACCCAGCCATCCATTATATTATTCTTACGATGAAAGAGTTGATATATGCACAGCAGACTTCGTTTTAACTGTAAAATATACATATAGCTGTTTTAGAGACAAGATAATTTAAACTACTGTCACTTCATAGACGCGTGTAAATTATTATAGAGACCATCGGAATTCGAACAGTAACTAACAAACTATCAGTTGTTTGCTTTCACTGAAGACAGAAAGCACACCTTCAGTGTCCATTTTCCACTAGAAATTCAATTGTTTTAAACTTTAGAGACAAAACTTTCTTTATATGCCTGTTTCTGCTGACAAGGAAGATGCATGTTTACCATGATTTCAGCTTGTTCCGGGGCATTCCTCCTGCCGTATTCTACAGTAGCTACACTTGCGTTCTGTCCGGGGCGTTCCTCCTGTCGTATTCTATATTAGCTACTGTAGATGGCACCCAGATTGACATAAAAGCCCACCCAAATAGTACAGTAGGCTATATGAATCAAACAGCATTCCAGGATGGAATACAATGTATTCAGCAGTGTCGCACGGCACAGCGTTCCAGACATTGTCTATTCAAATACACCGGTATGGCAGTATATAAAAAAATTAATATCATGACGAAAATAAATACCGGTACTCGGTGCAAACCGGTATACCGCCCAGCACTAGGTAACAGGTAAAGTCCACAAATGTAATCTACAGAAATTCATGCAGAAAATAGTCAGAATGTCAGCCTAGTTCCACGTCACTGCAGAGGCTTTCACTACTGGGCCACATGCCTTCATCCCCTATGGGGAGTGAAAATTGACCACCTGAATATTTAGATTTATATATGAAGAAACTTGTTTCGGGTTTAATGTGCTGTGGTACCTGCATGAGTGTTCCAGTTCAGATTCTGCTTTGGTGCTGATGGAAAAGTCCCAGTCCTCGTCTTCATAGCCACTGAGGTCCGGGGCATCTGGGTAAGGAGTGATCATCCGCTTCTGCATGGCTGGGATCTGACAGAAGGTCATTCAGTTGGAACCGAGAGCAGCGTTCATTAGGCATGAACAGGAAGTAAACAAACGACACAAAGATGCTACTCTGTGTTTTTAAATAAAATTAAGTTCTGAACCTCACCTCGGGGGACCCTTGGACATTTCAGAACTTAATTACACATCTGATTAACCTATTCAAAGGCTCAATGATTAGTTGTATACTGTAATAGAGCATGCTAGCTCAAGAATTAAATACATGGAATGACTAGGGCACCCCAAGGAGAGGTTTGAAAAGCATTTCTTTCCTTAACATGGCCTATGACTCGAACTTCACAGTTGCAAAGGGGATGTTTACGCTGCAAAGAGGAAATGACTTGGCTTGTATTCCACATTAGCATTTTGGGGAAAGGGCTGGTGAGTGTTTAGCAGCATGAGCCGAAACCTGTCGTAAACAAAGACGAGCGACACATTTTAGGGTGTTGACTCACCATCCTCCTGTAAGCTGCAGAGAGCTCCACTAGCACGTCCTCACTTAGGATATCCAGAGCTCTGAAGAGACACAACAAAAGATAGAGATGGAAAGAGATTGAGAAAGATCGATTTGGACTACAGAGGAAATAAGAGTGAATCGTACGACTTGTTTCCTAAAAGGTAAAAAACTGACTCAGGCATCCAAATGGAATGCACTAAAAGGCTAACTAATCACACTCACTTAGACTCGAGCAGGGCGGCCATGTTGAGCACGATAAACTGCAAGCAGGAGACTTTGAGCTGCTCGGCATTGTACATGGCAGAAAATTCCAGAAGCTCAGTGCAATTCTTAAGAGTCACTGAATACGCAGAGGTGGAAGTAATAATAAAACAAGTGTACACAGGATTACACAGGATCACAGGATTACATTTTAAAGGCACAAAGAAGCCACTTGAGATATTCTCAGATGCGAGAGAGGAACAAGGAAAAAAACACAATAACAGGTTGACGTACGGTTCTCCGTGACGGCCACCTCACACATGTCCTTGAGTCGGGTGATGAGAAGCTGGTCAGCCACCACCAACACACTGCAGATGAACTCCACATTCAGACACTCTGGCAAAGAAAGGGGATTTAAATACCTTGTGCCTAAAGATAAATATTACATGGATTTTTTTTACAATTTGTGACCCAATAAGCATTTCATGGCTCACTGTGTGTGTTGTGTAAAAGTATGCATGGCATGGTGTGGTCCATGTACCTTTGACGGTGGGGGACTCGTCAGTGTAGATATATTCTAGAATGATCTGCAAAATCTCAGAGCTGGTGGGTATCTCCAGTGCACTACAGGATGTGGCCTGCGGGGGGCACACAGACAACTTCGTTATAGGCAGACATTGCAAACATCAAGTGCTTCGACAAGCAGAGTTTAATTTAATATCAGAGAATGAAACAGATCTCCAACTGCATCTAAAACAGACATTTTATATTTTTTATAATGCAATTAAACGTGACCTACCTCAAACCAGGGATTTCCCAGCATACTGTGGAAGTACTCTGTGGAAAAGATGTTTCAAATACATACTGTAAAGAATTAATCAAACTTAAACCATGAAGACTGTCACTAATTAACTTCAGCTGACATAATTAGCTGTGGGATTTTCCAGAAAAACATGACAATGCTTTATCCTAACAATTGGAAAAACTACATTTTAGAAGAGACTGGCTTCATGTCCAAAAATATCCATTTTACACTTTTACGTTTTGACACTACGATAAAAGGGTCTCACTCATTATTTCTTCATTGGCTGTTTTAAAGAGATGTTACTCTTATTTGAACAAACCCTCTAAAATAAGTGTTCTGCAGTTCAGTGGAGATAATGATGTTATTGTGGTTGATATTGAGGCAATCATTACAATTAGAAAATAACCCTGACATATTGACATAATGTGTGACATACAGAAAGAATAGCCCCAATGTTGGCAATATTTTTAAATTAATTTCAGATAGCAGAGTTTATAGCTCACTGCCAGACATAAGCTAGTGTCAGAGGTCTAATAAACGCAAACAACATGAAACCCACACAGAAACACAACCATATTGAGACACATATCGCTCACCGAGTCTTGCGCACAGCACACATTTGTGACAAAGGAACTCTTTGCCATCATCGGACCTCAGGGTGACATCACAAAGGTAGGAGCTGAGGAAAGACCCCAGATAAGAATGTTTCTACTATGCAGACTGGTAGGGAACAGCCCAGCAGAGTAAATGGCCTATTAGGTTTTTTTGACAAGCAGCTACAATCAATACATAGAAAGCACAAATAGCCTAAGAAAACACAATCTTCCCCCATTTTTCCACATTGTACATACATACATACCCATTTGAACAACCCATCAACCCTCCCCACCCAACCACCCCTACCTCTGGTTTATGAAGCATGGTGCATGAGAAGGCTATAAAAAAGTTCTGCAAACCTGTGGACATCTACACTAACCCTACAATGAGCCAGCAGTAAATTAAGACAAATTTCAGAAATAACATTCCTATACCATTGAGTACTACAGCCTACTATCCGATGTGATATTATTACAAATTCCTCATGAATTGATGATTTAATAATAACATAATAGCTTTGCCATCTGCTGAAGTTAAAAGGGCTAGCTAGCAGGATGATTTTTCACCAATGCTCTGAATCTGTTGACTCTGTTGTAATAGCATATTCATGTTACCCATTTATTACATTAATTGCTAATAATTATATTTATTGTGATGGCAAATAGAGTATCATCAATAAACAATACTATTCAAACAATAGGCCTATTCCTGATATTTGGCAGACTACCAGTAGCTGGCGGGAAGACCTTTTGGCCTAATGTTAACTTAAATGGTGTCTTAAGTATACTGAATCAGTATACTGTGATTACCTCTGTGGTTGGTTCCCGTTCCCTGTTATGTTTTGCAACTCTTGGATGAAGGGATGGTGTTGACTGTGTATCATGTTAATGAAGAAGAAACTCAAATCCTGCACTGTGCTACGCACTGACCGGTTTTCGGATGCGAGCGAGAGTTGTAAGGCGCATTGGGAGTCTCTTTCGATGGAATGCGATGTCTGACTTTGGTGAGGGTAACCAGCTCAATAGTTGGTTTGAATGTTTGGATTTGATTAGAAAGCAATGTCTTTCAATTATATTTCCAAATAAGTTATTTATATTTATTATATAAAATAAATCAACGCTTCTAGACGCATCTTATTTTGTGTTTTGCCTGCAGGATTTTTATTTGCACACAAGCAAATTTTCTTGAGTGGGTAGAAGGAATTGTTCGAAAGTAATGCATAGTGGGTCATTATTTTCGTTGCTTTGAAGTACTTGAGAGATGCACAATCTAATACTGATCCCAAGAAATGTCTTAAGAGTAAACGATCCTGCAAGGACATGAATAAAAATATTGTATTCTCAAACAGATGAGGCTGGTAAGCTAGCTAATGAACAAAGCAGTTGTGTTGCTGTAAGGTTCTGAGCAGCCGCTATCACCTTAATTAATAAATCTGCCAGTTGCTTACTAAAATGTTGCCCAGAGAAAGATTATGGCTTCCGTCGACAAAATACAATAGAAACAAAAATAGTATGACTGCGGCAATTTTTTAAGACGTTGGAAAACTGGATTTAAGACATTTTAAGACAATTCTATGCCTTAAATTTATGATTCATTCAATTAAGACTTTTTAAGAAACCGTGGCCAGATTAGACTGTCATTTTAGCCATCATAGAGTGTCGATGTAATCTATCACCCAGTCCTATTCAATTATTTCTCTGAAACAATTCCATGCATAGGGCCCTATGAAATCCAAATTCTGTGATTTCCATTTTTTTTTTGGTGATTTCACTTTTAATCTCAAACCTCCATATAAACCCCCTTGGATTACTCACCACTTTTTCTGGTTGAATCTAAGCTTGTTCCCAGTCTTCTTGTGTATTACATTTATCTTTCCATTTTCATATTTCACTCCATCCAACCTGTAATAAATATGTTTTAGGGTCACAATTAGTGAGATATTCAAAATTAATTTTGACTAGAGGTGTGTATTCAATTTTGCAAAGAAATTACAATCTGACAAAAATATGATAAAGTGGCCTATATTAAAATGGAAAATGCTTTTTTTCAAAATACAATTGATATACAAAATCTAGAAATTTGTGTTTAGGAATATACCATGACAATGAAAAGATAGTGAGTTGAAAATGATTTTCCTACAGAAAGCAACATAAAGATATTCTCCCCCAGACAGTACTTCTTAACGAAGTTATGGTGGTCCGCGTGGCGCTGTGGGCTAAGTCGCTGCATTGCAGGACAGTCTGTGTCATTGTAGTCAGTGATTCGAGCCTGACTATGGCTTTACCGATTTTGCCCAGACCCCAGCATGAGCGCTGCCCGAGATTTGGGATAGATGAGTGAGTTTATCTACCATGACAGGTTGCTCTCCAGCGACACCTTGTGTGCAGATCGGGCACCTGATGTGACTAAAAACCTCTGTGTTGGATGGGCAGTGCAAAAAGGATTGACCGGCTCGGGCGACACGTGGTTTGATGAACCATGTGCGCGCTCCTCACCATTGTGCATCTGTCCAAGGAGTTAGGCATAATGAGGAAGGTAACTGCCAGACAAATTCATCAGATTAAGAGAGCAGCTGGTAAAATGCCATTTCAAAGCAGCAAACAGGTACTTGAAGCTGCTGGTGCCTCTGGAGTCCCACGAACCTCAAGGTGTAGGATCCTCCAGAGGCTTGCAGTTGTGCATAAACCTACTATTCAGCCACCCCTAACCAATGCTCACAAGCAGAAACGGTTGCAGTGGACACAGAAATTCATGAATACTAATTTTCAGTCTTGTTTACTGATGAGTGCCGTGCAACCCTGGATGGTCCAGATGGATGGAGTAGTGGATGGTTGGTGGAAGGCCACCATGTCCCAATAAGGCTGCAACATCAGCAAGGAGGTGGGAGAGTCATGTTTTAGGCCAGATTCATGGGGAGAGAGCTGGTAGGCCCAAGGGGGTAGGCTGATGTTGAAGCAGCCCTGGGTGGATCAGACAATCTAATATTCTAAAATGTATTTTTCCACAAAAAAAGGATTCCACAAAAAAAATCCTGACCTCAATCCAATAGAACACCTATGGGAAGTTCTGAAAACATGGGTCGAGCTTTATTCTCCATCCAGCATCCAGGCTCTGGGAAGAGGTCATTCTCCAAGAATGGAGAAAGATAGACGTGGAAGTATTTCGCCAACTTGTTCACTCCATGTCCAGGAGAATTTGTCTTAATAATCGTGGAGGCCATACAAAATATTAGATTTGGTAGACTGTGTTGTGTGTATTCATTATTGCAACACGTCATTTGAATAAAATGTATTACTTTCTTATCCCAATGATGTTGGTGACCAACCTTTGACGTTCTTAAGAAAGCAAATGTTGCACAACATTTAGTTGCTAATTTTTTGGGTGTTCACTGAGAAATTGAACAAATCCTAATTTTCAAAAGGGGGTGTGCTCATTTACGCTGAGTACTGTAATTATTTGATAATCTCTTTCATCCGGCAGCTCTCTCACTCAGGGAACGCAGGGTCGAGCTTGTTAGACTGCAACGTCTGTAGGTTTTGTCCACACTAATGTGCTAGATACACATAACCAGTATTTCACCCCAAAAACATACAACATGAGATTCCAATTGAATTTTGGTAGAAACCCTATTTATTTTGTGTGGTTTCAAGCAAAACTTTCCAGATCTCTCTCAACAATGAGAAGCCGGGATTCCTGCTCACAGTACTGGTGCTAAGTGCATACAAATGATCAAACAGTTCTTAGAATTTCACACTAATTGTTGCTTAGCATTGCTCTAAGCATAGGATGAAGCATAGGATCATTGCTCATCAGCATAGGATGATGTATGTTATTCGATGCATATGATAAATAAACAACTTTGACTCTAACAATTATATATTGTCGACCAGGGGGATATCAGATTAAGAGAATATATCATTGATAGTGTGATGGTATGTTGTGTTAACAAACTATTGCGTAAACCTAGAAGTACCGGTATTTATTTTTTGACAATTTGAGACCACTCGTAGAGATGTCAGAGAAGGCAAGCTTGAAACCACACATATAAAATATGTTGATAGTATTATACAATGTATCTGTTGAATACCAAAAGCATTGGACTTCCCATGTTTTGTGTTTTCTGGGTAAAATATTTTTTTTAATGCAAATACTAGTAATTTCACAAAGTGTGGACAGAGCCATATAACCATTTATAACGTGACACAGTTTGTTTGATTCTGATTTGCAGCAAGGCAAAAAAAACTTTGGTAGAGGTTGTGTGGAAGAACAGCTATTAGCCATAGTATATTGGCCATTTATCCCAATCCCAGTGGGTTATTGCTTAAAAATACCATTGCATGTTAATAACCAACTCAGTCCTCACCGTGCAGACAGACTGCTTATGCCTAGCTTTTTGGCCACGCCTTGTAAGGTCTTCACAGGATTAAAACCACCTCCTCCCTCTCCAGCCTTGCCTCCCTTGCTTTTCTTTCCAGGCTTGGCACCCTTGCTGTTTGGCTTTACCCCGTCTCCATGAGCAGAGGGGGACAGACTGCGGTACACCTCCAGGGCTGAATGCCCTCTCAGGCCCCCCTTGTGGAAGCCAAGGTCCTGCAGGCTGCTGATCAACTGCTCAGAGGCTGGCTGGTTGTGGATCTGGTCTGAGACCCGAGGCCGGTAGCCTTGCACAAGCAGCTCACAGGAGTCGGTGTAGATGAACTTGAGCGTTTGTTCCAGCATCTCAGCGCTCACTTTCTCAAGCACCAGCAGGTCGCAGCCCGAAGCATCCTCGCTCCTCCTCACCTCGCCGTCCGGATCGTCACCCTTCTCGTGGCTCCCTCCGCTTCCTTCCACTGCCAGGTGTTTCCGGAAGAACTCGGAGCGCATAGACAGGAGGTACTTGTGGGCAGCGAAGGTCCGATCTCCTGCCTGCAGCGTCACGTCGTGGATGCCGTCTGTTTCATCCGCCTCCTCCAAAAGGCTCCGAAAATGTTGGAAGAAAGAGGAGGGAGAGACGATGGGGATTTCGTAGAGGCTGCACGGAGTAGAAAAGAGGAAATTTATTTTCAGGGTTGTATTCAAAAGGCCTGAAATTCTAGTTCAGCTAAAATGTTTTGATATGATGTGTCCACCTGAACTTGACAGAGTTTAAATGTTACAAAAAGGCGCTTTACCTTGTTTTGGGGTCTGACTGTAGCACTCCGAAGTTGCGACCTTTGGAATCCATGGTGATGCTAACCGCTCTGTGGATAAACGGGAGCTTCTCCAAGCGGATTCGCTCATAAATTGTTCTGCTCTCAGGGTGGCCACACACCTCAACGCTCCCGTCTTTCCAGGGGATAGATGTACAAAATGGTTCAGTACGGGAATCTTAGACTGGTCTATTATGCACTTGTGGTGTGACTTGAAAGAGTTACTTGGAATTTGTGTCATGATACTTCCTAAATTGGCCTAGCATATTATAGGGTTTGAGTCTGCCATCAATGTTACCTGTTTAATGTCCCCTCTGCGTTAGGAGAAAACAATG
>JACXGM010024980.1:0-15500 GCA_016801145.1 Umbra pygmaea | reverse complement strand
TACATAATCCTGTAATAGGATCAACAGACAGATCCATATGTAAACTATGATAAAGGTGCATTTGTCAAATTAGTAATTTGTTCGGACTAGTTAAGTCAGTCTACAGTGATGAGCAAACATGTGCAAATCCAATAACTACATCGTATTGAATAATAGAGTAATGTGCCTGCCCCAAAATGAACGATATGAACGATCCAGGCACTAGTACCGAGTAGTATACTGGATCATAGAAGTAGTGCACCTGTGCGAAAAAGAACGAAATGAACGACTCATGTACCAGTACCGGGCAATGTACTAGTACAACATACTAGTACCGAGCAGTATACTGATTCATAGAAGTAATGCGCCTGCGCCAAAAAGAACGATATGAACGACTCATGTACCAGTACGGAGCAGTATACTGGATCATAGAAGTAATGCGCTTGCGCCAAAAAGAACGATATGAACGATTCAGATACTAGTACCGAGCAGTATAGTGGATCATAGAAGTAATGCGCTTGCGCAAAATGAACGATTTGAACGATTCAGATACTAGTACCGAGCAGTATACTGGATCATAGAAGTAATGCGCTTGCGCAAAAATGAACGATTTGAACGATTCAGATACTAGTACAGAGCAGTATAATGGGTCATAGAAGTAATGTGCCTGCGCGAAAATGAACGAAATGAACGATCCAGTATGAATCGTACGTACCGGTCTTTTAAAAGATTCGTTCAATATGAACAAATCGTTCATGAATCTCCCATCACTATTGACAACTCCCATTTGGCAAAGTTCATACTCAACCTTCATTCCAGCAAGTGAGAGTCCACTATTTTGGTGTACATTTGCTTGTAGGGCTGATAAGTCCCAGGTTTCTGCTGCAAATCAGCACCTGCAATGCAGCTTGTCTGGCTAGAAAATGGGGAGGAACATTAGTGTATGATCTATACCAGTAATCACCAATCCTGGTCCTGGAGAGCTACCATCCTGTAAGTTTTCACTTCAACTGCAAATAATGTAGCTTAATTCAGCTCATCATCCAGCTAATTAGTAGAATCAGGTGTGCTAAATTGGGGCTAATCTGAAAATAGTCTGGATGGTAGATCTTCAGGACCAGGATTGGTGACCAATGATCTATACTAATAAACCTAGTCTGAGAGCGTACCATCACACCAAATTCAAGAAACAGGACACCAATATAATGCTTATTCTTCTTTGGGGTCAATGGCGGATCAAAACCAATTTAAGGTGCAAATACCCCCATCAACTGTACCAAAGTGTTAGGCCAGTCAATAATGCTTCTTCTTCTTCTATGGGGTAATGGCGGATCACAACCAACTGAAGGTGCATACACTGCCACCAACAGCACCGGAGAGCAAGGCCGGACATGGCCCACCCAAGTCATCTCCACCCAACGAAGAAGGGCAGCACCCAAATTTTCAAAATAGGATTATAATAATTATAATAATTGGGTGGATCAGCAATTTCATTTTGATCTATCAAATAACTGAAGGACACAGTAATATTTCAGTAGTGAAATGAGGTCCATTGGATGAAAAAAGGTGCAATATGCATCAAAACGAAATTAGACAGGTGCATAAATTTAGGCACCCCAACTGAAAAATCCCATCAATATTAGTTGAGCCTCCTTTAGCAGAAATAACAAACCTCTAGCATATAATGAGTGTCTGGATTCCTGATGAAGGTATTATGGACCATTCCCCCTTGCCAAACATCTCCAGTTCAGTTAGGTTTGATGGTTGCCGAGCATGGACAGCCCGCTTCAAATCACCCCAGAGATTTTCAATAATATTCAGGTCTGGGGACTGGGATGGCCATTCTAGAGCATTGTACTTGTTCCTCTACATAAATGCCAGAGTAGATTTTGAGCAGTGTTTTGGGTCGTTGTCTTGTTGCAAATATCTTCAAATTTGTGACTGATTCGTCTAGATTTTTCTCAAGTATCTGCTAATATTGACTGGAATCCATGTGACCCTCAACTTTAACAACATCCCCACAGAATGATGGAACCTCCACCAAATTTTACTGTGGGTAGCAAGTAGTGCTGTCCGTTGAACACATTTTTAACGGCGTTAACGCAAACCCATTTTTACGGCGTAATTTTTTTATTGCGAGACTAACGCAAATCTAGTTCACAACAATTGGCCTAGCAAACTTTGTAGTTTTTTTCACATGCTGTTGCAACAACTAGTTACGTTTGAAAAACTACAACACCACACCGGATCTAGCTAGAGCAGAAACAAAACAACAGACACGCCGAACACACTTGTTTGGGCTTGCGTTGCGAGCTGGCCAAAAAGTAATAGGCTACGTTACGTTTTGAGTGCATGGCGAGCGTGAGACGCCGAAATGGATGCCAATAAAATTCTGAATGGAAAGTTTACTTTTAAAAAGTTACCAAATGGTTCCATTGAAAAGACCAAAGTGATCTGTGTGTTTGGTTGTTGTGAACTGAGCTATCATTGCAGCACGTCCAGTCTGAAATATCACGTGATGGCAAAGCACACAGCTGATGTGAATTATCTGCCCCCTAATCAAAGCCTGGCGACAATGGATGACTTCAGACAGTATGCTAATGTTGTTTTCAATAAAAAAAAACATTTGCACAAAGCAAGCCGATCCACTATTCCATGTAGATAAGAGCATTAAAATAAGAAATAAATTATGGGACATAAAGAAATCAAGATTTAGAACAGATAAAAATGTGTGATTAATTGCGAGTTAACTATGACATTAATGTGATTAATCGCGATTAAATATTTTAATTGTTTGACAGCACTAGTAGCTAATGTTTGTCTTGGAATGCTGTGTTCTTTTGCCGCCATGTATAATGCCCCTTGTTATGACCAAATAACTCCATCTTTGTTTCATCAGTCCACAGCATCTTCTTCCAAAATGAAGCTGGCTTCCAAATATGCGTTTGCATAGCTCAAGCAACTCTGTTTGTGACATGTGTGCAGAAAAACGCTTCTTCCGTATCACTCACCCATACAGCTTCTCCTTGTGCAAAGTGCACTGAATTGTTGAATGGTGCACAGTGACACCATCTATAACAAGATGATGTTGTAGGTCTTTGGATGTGGTCTTTGGGCTGTTTTTTGTCTCATCATTCTTCGCCTTTGCTTCTCCAATATATTTCTTGGCCTGCCACTTCTGGTCTTAACAAGAACTGTGCCTGTGGTCTTTCATTTCCTCACTATGTTTCTCACAGTGGACACTGACAGCTTAAATCTCTGCAATAGCTTTTTGTAGCCTTCACCTAAACCATAATGTTGAATATTCTTTGTTTTCAGGTCATTAGAGAGTTGTTTGAGGCCCCCATGTTGCCACTCTTCAGAGGATAGTCAAAGAGAACAACAACTTGAAATTGGCCACCTTAAATACCTTTTCTAATGATTGGATGCACGTAAGTTCAAGGCTTAATGAGCTCACCAAACCAATTGTTTGTTCCAATTAATCAGTGCTAGGTTGTTACATGTATTCAAATCAACAAAATGACATTGGTGCCCAAATTTATGCACCTGTCTAATTTCGTTTTGATGCATATTGCACATTTTCTGTTCATCCAATGAACCTAATTTTAATACAGAAATATGACTGTGTCCTTCAGTTATTTTAATAGATCAAACTTAAATTACTGATTACTGAAAATCATGGATTTTGTCAGGGGTGCCTAAACTTTTGCATATGACTGTATCTGACTAGGTAACAAGATATAGTGGCTTTATTGTGATTAGATTATTCAAATTTAGCACAGCGAAATCCGACATAAGTGTTAAAAAGTATTCGGCAGATTGGGAAATCGGACCTGTTGTCTGTTTAAAAATAAAGTGAATTTTGGTTTGAACTGTTAAAAAATGTTTTATAATAAGAACATTAGAAATTGAACAACACAATGTAAATTGTGACTAGTTAAAATAAATATCTTATTATTGTTAAACTTACATTAACACAGAAAAAGCAGACACAACTTGCTGTTTTCAAGTGGCTAGCTACATCATATTCAACATCAAACTATATGAAAACTGTTGATGGCAGAGTTTGTGTTCCACATGTTTTGCATCACATATTACTTAGATAAAATGCTTCCATACTAAAGATTTCTTATTCATTTTCTCTAAAAGTCTAATAGCAACAACAGTATATTTAAAGTTCAGGACATGTTATAGTTAATCTAACAACTGTTCAATTGCGCTCACATGTATTGTACAATGTGCAAAAAAATAAACAACTTGGCTAAATGAAAGGGAATTTGTTAGGTTACGTTGCAAAAAAATTCTGTTTAACAGAATAGCCGGAAATTCCTTGATGGGCCCATGGAAGTGATGCCTATGTGACAGGAGGTTAGGGTTAAGGATAGGCATGAGGTTACTAACGGTTAAGGTTAGGCATGACATTACTGAGGTTAAGGATAGGATTAAGGTTAGGTTAAGGTTAGGCATGATTATTTAAATTGGTGTAGTACAGGTGTTGGAACAGGGAATCCGTGTGTGGACCACAGATCATATCCGTGGGCCCATCACAGATTTTTCTGCGATTCTGTGAATCTGCGACAGATTTAGGGTCCGTGTTCATTTCACGGAATTCTGTGAGCTCAGGTTGTACATTGTATGCTTTGCTTTATTCAATATCATTTTGGAAAACACTGTTTGTTAAAACATTATTATTAGTGTTGCACTATTTGTCTTACATAATATCATAATATTCCATAGCACAATTATTGTAGTTAAGTGATACAAGGAATCAGATCGTAGTCAGCCAAATGGCTGCTCGACATAAATAATCTTAGCCAACCAAGAGCCTATCAAGTAAACAATAGACTAGACAACTGAATGGGTTCAGCCCTAGATCCTACAGGTATCCGAATAGTGCAATCAGCAGAAATCCCCATCCCTACTACAAATATAATGTGCACACTACAAATCGAATGTAGTATATAACCATGTAAAACGTGCCCACCCACTGAAAATAAATGCCCCTCTGCTGAGCTCGGTCTGACGCTGGCTGTTATGGGGGGTCCCTAATGACTTCTGGATGGTCCCTGACCCCCCCCAGACCCCCCTCATTTTGAACACTGCTCTGTAAATCCCCCCAGGCCCAGAATGCTGAAGGATAGCCCCCCCAGACTCCTCCCATTCCCCGGTCTCTGCTGTCACTTGCATTGATGGAAACAGTGGTGCCACCTCAATCCTGAAGACATCTTTGACTGATTCTGGCAGCACCTCTAGGACCTCCCTCATGAACCGCTACAGCAGCCATAGTGAGGTAATGTGTCTGTAATGTGTAACTGTATTCTGCCAGTTCTTCAGGAGAGAGAGGAAGAGAGGAATAGAGGAGGAGCACTGTTGTATATAAGTTATTTTCTAATAATTAAGTTTAAAATAAGCAACAACATATTTATTTAAAGCACATTTATTAAACACATATTGTCTACTGTAAACCTGATAGCCTACAATATAAAAATCTGGTACATTATCATTCAGTATCAGAAACAGGATTGTTTTGTCAACAATATAATAAATAAACATTCTACAGACTGGAATGTTTACAAACACCACTGATAATCAATATCAAGCAGATTAATCATTTGTAAATGAGAAGGTTTTACAGACCAGTGTGGTGATTCATTCTTTTGATTAATGAGTTTACAGGTTACATCTTGAGGGTGTTTAATCAGGAATATTTAATATGATATATTTACTCACTACTAGAGAGTTATTGATGAAGTTTTACTATGGTGTGTCCTGCTGAACATGACCATGATTAGAGTAAAACATCATGTTGTCTTTGACACAGGGACCACCTGACACAGAGACACTGGGGAGTCATAATAAACACTAAAGCCTGGATGGAGGGGCTCAGTGAATGTGGTGTTGAATGTGTACAGGTGGGTCAGTGTGTCAGAGGAGACCCTATAGAAGGACAGAGTGCCGGCTGGCCAGTTTAAATACACTCCAACTCTGTGGGAGCCTGAGGAGGTGACAGGTAGGAAAATTTTATTATTATTGTGCCAGACAGAGTACCTGTTACCAAGACAGTCCAAACCCCAGGACTTGTCATTCCATCCAAGCACACAGTCCTCAACCCCTCCTCTCCTGTTGATTCCTTTATATGTTACTGCTATCACAGCCCCCTTACTCCACTCTACCTCCCAGTAACAGCGTCCAGTCAGACCCTCTCTACACAACACCTGGTCAAGGACATCAAATCTCTCTGGATGATCAGGGTATGGTTGCTTCTCTGTCCTCCATGACACCTTTCTGTTCTCCTCAGACAGAGAGAGGCTATTGTTTACTGTGTTTGGGTCCATTGTGAGATCACAGACATCTGATGGATTAGATCAATACACAATATTACACATGTGTATTATACATGTGTGGATTATTTATTTATTTATTCTCATATAGTGGATATTAAAAACACAGTACACATGCACTGAAGCCATTTATGAGAGCATGTATAATAAAACTCTTACATTTCTTCAGTCCTGACTTCAACCAGTTCTCTCCACCATGATCCAGACTGTGGGAAAAGCAGAGAAACAGACTGTCATTCAGTGACACACACACACACTGTCAACAGACCAGCTTGTGAGAAGCATCAGATTAGACACACAGACAGATTTCTTTATTTATTTTATTTATCCAGGTAAGTTGACTAAGAACAATTTTGTTATTTACAGCAACGACCTGGGAGCAATTAGGGTGAAGTGTCTTGCCCAAGGACACAACAACATTTGGCTCAGTCAGGAATCGAACTGGCAACCTTCTGACTACAAGTCTGACTCCCTACCCACTGAGCCATCTGCACTTATATGTGAGCATAAGGATTTTAAAATCAACTCCGAACCTGACAGCCAGTACAAAGACTTTAAAATCGGTGTAATATGTTCATTTCTCCTGACTCCTAATATTTCTCCTAATATTTCTCCTAATAATAAAAAATTATTATTTTTGTTATAGCTACTGTAGAATGGTGACATTTGCTACATTCCAGAGTGTCTAAGCTTTATGTAGATATATAACATGTATATATAACCTAGAAATAGGACTTGTGATTGTTTGGACTTGTGAACCAGTTTTTGGGGGTGGGGGGGGCAGCAACCCGCCGCCGGCATGGTGCTCCCTAACTGGTTAAAGTGAATATAAATCTGAGTTTCATCTGCATAATAATGGTAATTTAGCCCAAGTGATCTTAGAAGCAATCCAAGTGGAAATATGTAAATGCTAAAAAGTAAAGGGCCCAAAATTAAACCTTGCGGAACACCCGTACGGACAGACCGGATCTCAGACCTGAAACCACTCGTACAGAAAAACTGTTGGCGTTCAGAGAGATAAGATCAAAACCAAGTTAAAACAATCTCAGCAACACCAAAGACAGTTTCCAAATGGTCCAGTAGAAGATTGTGATTGACAATATGAAAAGCGGTACTAAGATCAAGAACGATGAGAATAGAAAGAGAACCAGAATCTGAGGCTATTAACAGATCATTGGTGACCTTGACCAAAGCTGTCTCAGATCTGTGAAATTCTCGAAAACCAGACAAAAAGATTATTTACTGGGAGATGACTGTGTAGCTGCAAAGCCACTACACATTCCAGAATTTTTGCAATAAATGGAAGATTTGATATATGGCGATAGTTATTTAAATTATCCAAATCTGTGTCATGCTTCTTAGGAACAGGTGTTACAGCAGCAGTTTTTAATGCTGCTGGTACAACACCAGTGCGCAAAGATCCATTAACAATGTCAAGGACAGCTGGGCACAGTGAAACAAAACAAGTTTTAAACAAGCTTTTATGGAGGGAATCAAGTAAGCAAGTGGTAACTTTCATACGTGATACCTCCAAAGTGAGCTGCTCAGAGTCAATATCGGAAAAGGTATGCTCGACTACCACCGGAAAATGGCTTATAATTGGCTTCACTTGGTCTCCCTAGAAATGAATGGCATGGCTCAGTCCATTCTGATACTGTCATTGGTATCCATTGACAAAACAGACGGGTGGGTGGTGTTAAAGATACAGACATTCAATGGCCAAAGTTTGTTTGATCCTGTTCTTATGTACACATTTCCTTGATAATTATTTTGATTGGCAAGAAGTGTCTGATCAATATATTGAAATCGTAAATTTTATTATTATTTCACCCAAATTTGGTGCTCTTTCAGGAACACCATATTGCAAGCTTTTTTCTTTCTTTCCGTTGGACGTTGTGTCCAATAATGGTGCAGTGCACTTTGTTTTTTATATCCATATTTAGGTAATTATTTTCTCCATTCAATTGAATGCAAAACGGGTCTAATACAATACTTGCTGGCTTGCAGGCAAACTGCCAGTTTGAAGATAGTATTGTCATTATGACGTGACCGTCCTGCTACAGGAATACAACCAAGATGGCAGAATTTCTAAGATATAATGGTGCGTTGCAGGGAACCCGTAACTCACATGTTACGGGTTGGTTGTTTTCACAACCATCTACCTGTGAAAGTGCCCTGGAATGGCGGTCAAACTCTTAACTTACTACCTGTGAACTAGTACCAGAACGTTGTACTCCCAGTTACAGTTTTTGACGTCACACATACATAAACAACAATGGCGACCTCTGTTGATTCTGTACAGACGCCGGTGGAAATAGAAATAGACATGAATAGGCAACGTAAAGTAATTCCGAACATAGTAATCAAAACAATACACATACGATAGTGTACTACTACAGTTTATGTTTATTAAATTAAGCCCAAAATAGGTAGCCGACTAGAAATTGCTAGTATCAGCGAGCGCTAGCTAACGTGAACATTACACATAGGTTGGCCATTGTTGTTGTCATGACTTTTGCCTGGAACGCTACCAAGTTGTAAGTCGTGACGAGAAGTCATAATTTACGGGCAAAAAATTGTGTCTGGAACGCAGCATAAATAGTATTCTTTTCGGTGCAGGAACTATATAAAAACTGTTTATGGACACATTTAAAGCGACAACTAGTACCAAGTACTGGTATCGGGCCCGATACTGGGCATAAGTACTCCTACTTGCACTTGTGAAAAAGGCCTGATACTCCAAGCCGATACTTCCTCCATATTTAAGAGCCTTATGCTGTGCAACACTTTACAGATTAGCCATAGATGGCCATAGTTGCAGGGTTGCCATCTTTGGGACTTTGGCTGGCGTGAGACTCTGTAAAATTTTAGTGTGTGCGCACATGGAGCACATTTTTGGTAAACCTAACCCTAATATAACAAATGTCAGTCCTTGTTTACTTAGTGTAAACCCAGATTTATGCAAAGAAAACAACTAATAGAATGAAAACAGATATTTTTTACGCTGAAAGTGTGAGAGTCACGCCAGATGCGTGAGAGTTGGCAACCCTGTAATTGTTTTCTTAAAGTGCGTAGGGGGAATAGGGAATAGTAGCTTACTCTACAAAGCAGTATATAGATAGGAAATAGTTATATTGCTCAACAACGTAATGATTGAAACAATAATACCAACAAACTGGTAAATCTGATTCACATAAATGTTTCAATGGAAATGTAGCTGTATTCCAGGACTATGCATATATTTCATATTGATGATAAAGAAAGATTACTTCCTCTTTCAGAGAACAGCTTGCTCCGCCAGACACAAGGCCCCCTGCTCCGCCTGGTTCACACCCCTACCTGCCGTCCTGGGATGGAAGGCTGGCCGGCGACCTCCGGCGGCCCCTTCGCCTGGGTGAGTAATTTGGGGGGGGGCGGATTTTGACTGTTGGTGGGTGTTTTGCCCCCCCGCTCTCCCTTTTGGTCTGACCTCCCCGGAGTTGGAGGTCTTGGGGGGGGGGGTGATGTAATGCCCAACCCAGTTCCTAAGTTGATCATTCTTTATTTGTGTATATATATTTCTCTCATTCAATGCAATGGCATGGTGGTTGTGTTGTTACTTTTATCTTGAAACAGGTCCCCTTTGGGGTCAACCACGCCTCTTCCTATTCTGGGGTTGCTGGGAATCGAAGTACAGAGTACATACTCGCTCACCTCAGCTGTAGATCTCTGCAGTTCATCCAGATTGATCATGGGCATCTTGGCTGCATCTCTGATCAGTCTTCTCCTTGTATGAGCTGAAAGTTTAGAGTGACGGCCGGGTCTTGGTAGATTTGCAGTGGTCTGATACTCCTTCCATTTCAATATTAATGCTTGCACAGTGCTCCTTGGGATGTTTAAAGTTTGGGAAATCTTTCTTTATCAAAATCCGGCTTTAAACTTCTCCACAACAGTATCTCGGACCTGCCTGGTGTGTTCCTTGTTCTTCTTGATGCTCTCTGTGCTTTCAACGGACCTCTGAGACTATCACAGAGCAGGTGCATTTATATGGAGACTTGATTACACACAGGTGGATTCTATTTATCATCATTAGTCAATAGTCATTTAGGTCAACATTAAATCATTCAGAGATACTCACTGAACTTCTGGAGAGAATTTGCTGCACTGAAAGTAAAGAGGCTGAATAATTTTTTCTCGCCCAAGTTGTCAGTTTTTTATTTGTTAAAAAAGTTTGAAATATTCAACAAATTTCGTTCCACTTCATGATTGTGTCCCACTTGTTGTTGATTCTTCAAAAAAAATTACAGTTTTCTATCTTTATGTTTGAAGCCTGAAATGTGGCAAAAGGTCGAAATGTTCAAGGGGGCCGAATACTTTCGCAAGGCACTGTATATGCCATCCATGTTAGTATATCCGAGAGCTACAAACAAGTGTGTGCTATAGGTGATAGCCAGATTAGAGAAAGGTATGTGCTTGTTATTCGGATCCATTTACCAGTGTCCGTACCACTGTAAAGAGTATGAATAGAAGTGGTTCTGTTTGTAAACGCGCCCTGCCTTCTGTGTCCTTCTATTCCCAATTACACATGTATAAAATAAAGCATGAACGTTTCTCACGTACCGCTGGCTCAAGTCTCCCTCTCTCCACACACACCGGTAACCGTGACAGTATTATTCTATTTACCTAAATGACTCTGTCTTTGTAGGGGATAGAGGCTATCCATTAAAACAGTGGCTGATGACTCAGTTAACCAGTCTTGTGACAGCACAAGAGAGAGCCTATAATGCTGCCCAAGGGCGTTCAAGGTCGATCGTGGAGCGCAAAATTGTTATGCTGAAAGGCTGGTGGCTCTGTTTGTCGTCTCCGGGGGTTGCATTGCAATATACACCGGAAAATGCTTGCAACATAGTCATGGCCTGTTGCATTCTCCATTACATGGCAATCAGTCATGGCATTCCCCTAGATCAGGAGGAGCAATCCGACGAACCAATGCGAGACGCACCCCATTTCCAACCTCCAAATGCCTTGGCAATTCAAAGGAGGATGGAAATTATTAAATGATTTTGAGGAAGTACCCCCACCCCCCTCAAAAAGTACACATGATGCCTCTAGCTCATTTATTTAACATTTAACTGACACAGTTAACCAGTTGTAGTGAGTGATTTATGTTATTGAGTGCAGTGCAGATGCCAGTAAGCTTTGCATTCATTTTCTGAAAGGATGCTATTATTTCGTCTTGTTTTAGCAGGACCGCTTCTGTCAGGACCCTTGGCTCACAACTTGATGTGGCACAGGAGCATGGTGCGTCACTTTGGGTCGCAGCAGGAGGAGGACTTGCTTCTCCCAGGGTGACACGGACACTGGATCCACTCACTGAGACATTGAATATTTTAGAATGCCTCAGAACATGTGAAATAAATTGGTGAACAAGACTGTGACTACACTGTTTCATGTCAATTCAATCTAGCTGCTTACCTTCAACATCACCACAAGCAGACGGTAAATTAAACACAGTAGGACTAGGTCACTGTCTTCTCCTGGTCCAATTCTCAACAGGGATGTTTCTCAGACAATTGCTGCAATTCTTAATTGTAGGGGATGAACGCTTGTCTCACTTCTTCCTCCTCCAGTTGCAGCAATGTCCCGCATGTGTGCAGCTACAGCCATTTTCACACTTGATTTTAAATTAAACCACTTCTTCTTCATTTCTGGCAACATGCACCTTTGAGAAGATGCTGTGTTAACAGACATCGCTACCTTTTCCCAAACATTTTTTTTTTGATTTGCGGTCAAGGCACTGCTGAGTGTTCTGAATAACACATGTTGATTACACTTAACCTCTGTCACCAACACCTCAATTTCAGTTTGGGAAAATTATTTTTCTTTCCTTTCTTGTCTTGCGCCATTGTCATAATCAATTTAGAGTTGACGTTAGCTCCTTTTTAATTGGAAAAATTGGGGCATTTCATATGCAAATAATTCTGCCCATTCACAAGCTTTTTGACTACGAACAGGTGGTATTTATCAAGGACATTCTCTTAGAAGTGTGCGTACGGCGCTCGTATGAAAGTTTGATAAATCGCACCTTGAACTGTTTGTAGGAATATTCTAAATCTCCACGTAAGAACAATTTCTACGAACATTTAATAAATGAGGCCCCTGAACACAGCTCTTGTTTTGAGCGTACAGAGATTGGATGGCGTACAGAGATGTGACAACGGTGGTTATCAATTCGTTAAATTGACCCAGGATTTCCCAATCTAGTGACAAGCGTGTACACATAAAAGGGGCGATTTGTGCACCATATGACCAATCGCAGACAAGGACAAGTCTATTATAGACGCATATTTTGCTCAAGAGGAGTAAACAATAAATTTAGAGAAATACTAAGAGTATAAAAAATATAATACAAAATTAAAGCACAAGGGAAGCTGGCAAAAAAAAATTGCCACCTGCAAATTTATAAATATGTCAGTTAAGGCTTATCAAAATCACTGCCCCATCATCAAGCAAAACTAGATCTGACAATATTACAGTTGTGTAATCCATTAAACCAATGTGTTGCTTAGATTAATGCAATATTATTTTGGTTGCAACCCTAGCAGTGTTAAACAGTTGAGGGAGAAAAATAAAAAATCTGCATGGTATGTGTCAAATAATACATATTAAAATGCTGGGTGTTCAAAATATTAGCTGGGTGTTCATAACAAGTACTGTTGGAGTAACTAGTACAATGTATGTTCTGTCTCTACAATGAAAAGGGAATACATTGATGTTGGTTCCATATCAAAAACAGCATACATGAAACTACCTGTAGCAAGCAAACGCAAAGCTATGCATACAGTCTGTGAATCTGTAGGCACATGACTTCGATGTGTGCACTGGCAACATACGGCTCAAGAAGCTGACAAAGATACTTCAATCCCTCCACTGAGATACTATATCTGACTCCTAGAATGGTGACACATTTTTCAATCGAGAATTGATTGGTCAGTAGGCGATGCTTTTATTCAGGTTAATCTGTTATTTCGACTATAACCTGCTCCGGAGAAGGTTAGGTTTGCAGCATAAGTTACCATGGCGATGTAACCCGGTAAAAGGTGACCCAACGTTGTGATACTGAAAACCCAGAGTTAAACCTGAAGTTACCTCGCTAACCCCAAATCTTGCTTCATAGTATAGGCCCCTTGTCACATGACTTCTCCAGGTCCACAAAACACATGTAAACTGGATGGGCATACTCCCAGGCCATCTTCAGTATCCTTGCAAGAGTAAAGATCTGGTCCGTTGTTCCATGGCCAGGATGAAATCCGCACACAACATACATTGAAAACAACACTGTTCATGCTACACAAACTGTGTACTGTTTAGACAGGTCTTTATTTGGATCATATTAAAATTAATTGACAAATCTGTCAACTTAACATCCCCTTTTTCTGAATGAGAAAACATGTACAGGACATACTTGATTTTCTCCAGTCTCCGGTGTGGATCCTCCAATCCAGCAGAGAGCAGTCTGACTCCTGAGTCTCCTGGGTGATTGTAGCTCAGATCCAGCTCTTTCAGGTGAGAGGGGTTTGACCTCAGAGCTGAGACCAGAGAAGAACAGCCTTCCTCTGTGACCAGACAGCCTGACAGCCTGCATAGAAACACACTGTATAGGTTGGTGTACTTCTGACTTAATGTACCACATATTGGGGTTGGCACATATACTTTTGCATTGACACAAATGTATTTGAATGGGTGTGCATAAGAGTGACATGGCACTGATTTCTCTGTCATAACCATGACATAACACATGAAGCAATGTTTATGAATGTTTATGAATGTTGTCATTAGGTGTAATTCTGTAAAACTGTCATTTTTTATGCAAGGTTGACATTGCTTATGATGTCTTTGCTGAAATTGTATACGACAAGCAATGGAATACCATTCTAGCTCCTCGTAATTATGCCAGCAATGCAAATTTGGATATTTGTTTTTTCTTTCAAAACAATAGCGCTTGTTTTAACTCATTGCAATAACAATTGTTAATTCATTATATAGCTATTGAATTGTAACTAATTGCAATTATATTGTGTGTAAAGAATCAACAAGAGCATGTGATAGCAAAAAACTGTTTTATTAAAAACAGTAATAAATATGTTGTACACACAATTTGATTGAATAATTTGTCAGTGTCTCAATTACACAATTACATTAAAAGTTTTTTTTGCTAGAGTCTGTTTTAACCAATAAAGTACTAATTTTAGCAACACATGAACATGGACACTACCTATGCATTGAATTAACAATGAGTATTGTAATGAATTACGAGCGCTATTATTTTGAAATGGAAAATCCGTGTTCGTGTTGCCAGCATAATTTAGTGTTGCCAGGAGAACGGTTTTAAGCGTGATCCTCCATCTTCAACAGGCTTTCAAATCTGCCGGCAGTCGTGAGTAATCTTCCCCTGGCATTCGTCACGGTGCCACTGAGTGTAAAATTGCGAAAGGCAGAGCTTGAATTTCCAGGTTTGTCCCTCTTTGGCGAATGTATTTTAAAGGTGGAGGCATAACATGGCTGCCGAAATTCGAGCAAATCGCTCGTATGTATTCTGAATGGAAGGTTCTACGTTTACTAGAGTACTTTGATTAGTTGGTGGAAGTAATTACACATAAATGAGCACATATTTTTGAAAGAACAATGGGGTTTTTGCTAAGAATCAGCAAAAAAAAGACACAATGTAGCTTTAACATACAGCACATTACTGTAAACAGAAGTGTTAAGGGTGTTTCAGCAACTCCCTCTGCAAATGTTTGTAATTTGAGTATTTAACTGTAAACTAGTAAACCAGATTAAGTAATCAAGGACTAGTTGATTAGTAGACAAGTTGAATCAGGTGTGTTAACTCAAATATATTGACTGGCTAAAGGTACTTGAGGAGAGATTCACACGTGATCACAAATTTTTCCTTCCCAGTGAATATCTGGTCTCATGTGGAATTGTTTGAAAACAGATTAATTTTGCTCTCAGCTTGCTATTTGTTAGTTCATTAAACATTCCACTGTATAGATTTCTAAACATGATAGCTGCAAAAGCCAGGTCGAAATTGGGATTTTAGTCTTAAATAACTTATGCCTGATATTTTTGACATAGTTTGAGACATTGTATCAAAACAAAACACCTGCAATGTAAACAATTGTGCTACAAAATTACCAG
>JACXGM010024979.1:0-15502 GCA_016801145.1 Umbra pygmaea | reverse complement strand
TTTATCCACCTCTAAATGTGTTTATCCACCTCTAAATTGTGTTTATTCACCTTCAAATAGCCTATCGTTCCTAAGCCATTCTAAATTAAGCTTATGCCGTATTAGTTTCATATTGTTCATTATTAGTTTCATAGGTTGTTAAACCTAAAACGAAGTCTATCCATATTGCGTTGCATTAAGGTATTAAGAATGATGTCGTCACGACACAGCTCCCCACCCACAGATCACCGGTGTAGTGGAGGATAAACCCAGGTACAGTAAATGCCGTTTACCAACTTTTTTATTTGTGAAACAGGGTTTACTCGCGCATAGCTACAGCACATTTATATGCCCTATTCTGTTCAGCAGCACTCCCCAGTGCGCAGTGTGCCCGACAAACATAACTTTTTAATAACGTCGACATTAGCTACAGTACTGCTAACTCCTTCATCTGTTTTAGAAAGAAAGACTCATACAAAACAAAGCAGTCTCTTGGAAAATGAGTGTAAAGAAATGGTAAAGAAAATAGTTGCTCATATTTCAGTCAGTTGTCTACTGTATCTATCTAGCTCTAGTCAGTCAGTAGCTATTTAGCCAGCATGTCTTAATCAATGCAAGAGCTCTGTACTGTACTGCACATATTTAACTAAATGTAATTTAACTCATACATAGCCAAACTATCAAAGTACAGTAACTAAACAAAGTTGTGCTGAGACAGGCTGCCATTCAGGAAGACCACTTGAGGAGAGAGGTTAGTGCTTTGGTTGTGCAAATAATGTTTTTCTTATAATATGGCTTCATATCATTGTCTAACCCATTGAAGTAAGATACTTTCAAACATTGCTTTACAAAGATAAGTGCTATATTGATTCTGCAGATGAGCTGATTATTGAATCACGTGTGCTAGTTTACGATTACCACAAGAACATGAACGATTTCTTTGTTATTGGTTAGTATTGCTTACATTTGATAGTTATGTACATGCTTTGATATGTTTGTTATCACAACTTACTATATATCCACACTGATGTACATCAGCTTTTTGCATTGCAGCTCAATTGAGGTAAAAAGACCATAAAAAGATGACACATTTCAATATAACCATTTTCAAATATTATTTTATGTGAAATTGGTGTCAAGTCCAAATAACATTTTTGGGATGAATTAACTAATGTGGATTGATATGCATCTGTATCAGGTTTTGTGTAAAATCGACACAAGGCCCTATTTATATACCTGTGTTAAAAGCAATGATATTTTAAAAACGTAAAATGTTATGGTTGATATTGATGATTCTTCGTTTAACATGATTGCCGTGAAAAGTTGATAGTTTTCCCACCATTTTATTTACCACTACACCACTGCTTTGTACCATGAAATGATAGCCTATAGCAATGCCTATAGCAGGATACACATACTGTACACCGGTAGGCCGTGGCCCGCCTTACCGGTGACCGCGTCGTGGTCCACCTGATCACAGAATTTATAGTTTACCCACCTCTTTTTTTACACCCCTGATTATGATGGTTATACTTAAATATCTTTTTGTTGTATTGTTGTATCAATACTCGGCTGCTGCCTAGAGCACAATATTCGTATGCACGCATGTCATGCCAAATGTCTAGAAAAAAAATAACATGGAAACTGTGGTAATATTTATGTGATTGAAATAACAGAAACAAGAACAAAATGTCATTAGTAGCACTGTCAATAACAAAGATAAAGATCTTGCAATTCTGGCTGTTCTGTATTGCAGCTAATAGACTAAGCAGTGGTTTGTATTATTATTTATTGTTCTATTTATAGAAACAAAATATTCACTGTGTTGCAAACCCGAGCCTCACCTAGCCCAAGGTAATTATCAGAATATAATGGAAATGCCGAAAAGGTAGCGTTAGGGGTAATTGGATATGAAAAATTTGTAAAAAAAAAAAATGCATAAGGATTAGGCTAAACTTTTAAGTTGAGTACTCATTCAAAACAACAATACTTCTAAACAACTTTGCATAACTCAAGATCTAAATCCATTTCCCAACGATCAGCAAAAGTGTGGGACATGTTTACAGATATTTTTTGTTCTCATCTACCTCAGGTGAAGTGAAGACACTGATGATCCAGCTGCTACGAGGTGTTCGCCATCTCCACGATAACTGGATTCTCCACCGTGACCTGAAGACATCCAACCTGTTGCTTAGCCACAAGGGGATCCTCAAGGTAAAGAGGTCTTCACAGGTCCAAAGTATTGGACGTGTTCCGAAATGCACCAACATCTTCCCAACCAGTTATGCATAAATACATTTTTTTTAATGGATACCTTTTCCAAATGGACCCAGTACCAAAGACACCCTTTCCTAAAAACGGTCAGATGAATACTGTAGATGCCACCCAGATTGACATAAAAGCCCACCCTATGAAGAGTACTGTAGACTATGTGAATCGAACAGCCTTCCACTCAATTTACGTGTAAAAGATGCTTCTAAATATGATTGCAGGAGAGGTGGGCTCCAAACAGTTTTTTTTTCATTAAAATGACATGCCCAATTTGTAAATTGGATAGCAGTAATACATTCCAAATAATTACATACAGAAGTGTGTTTTTGTTGTATACAAATCCATCCAATAATTGTACCGCCCATACTATTATTCATCAGTACACTGTACACACAATACATCCATATCAAATTAGACTTTCAAAAACAAACACATTACACTGCTTTTGGCAGCCTGTTTTGATAGCCTGTTCAAAATCAATGCAGTTCTAGGCAAGGAGAGATTGGTGTCACCTTTTTTTTTAGAAATGATGGCAGCTTTGTGAGGGTACACGCAACACCGATAAATTCTAAACACAAAACAAAATATCTGCGCGCTGCAAGAGGGTGCTAATCTCTGGTGCTCACCTTATGCACGCTTTATGCACAAAAATACGGTAGCTAGCGTTGTTTATATAACGTTTGAATGATAAGATAGACCAACATGCTGCAGCGCAAAATGTAATTCCTTGTTTGCTACATTTTAGTTTAGGAGAAATGCGGTGTAAATTAATATAAATATTATAAAACTATTCGAATAATAAAAATAATAATTTTGTTGAATTGTGTTAATGTCAGGATTCCGCGATTCCATCCACTTTCTCAGCACCACTGAAACCATAGGGAACTAATTATCTACACTGATGTTCATCCCCTGTTGCCTACTATCTAAGCTTCTCCTGCCACCCAGCTAGAGCTAATGAACTGATAAACACATTTTTATTTTCTTCCTACAAATGATGGTCTTTGTTTTCATTCACCCATGAAATTGGAGAGGAGACGATGGAAGGGCCTTGGTCTGTTTTTGCATTCAGTCACATGTATGTCACAACTCTCCTCTCTGGCTCTACAATGCATTTTTTGCCTAAACTTTTGGTGAATGACATGCCTTACTGTTGACTACTGGCATTTTCATAATTACATTGATTAGCACATGCAGAGCCTTAGAAAGTCAATTAACACATTGACATACATAGTGTTCTTCTTGGCAAAGGGCAAAAGTGGTTGCTGTAGATTGGCAGACTCTGAATCCGAAGGTATTTACATTATTTTGGAAATGTGCAAACAAGGAGTTGCTGGTGAGCGACGTGGCAAGGTAGGATACAGTCATATGCAAACGTTTAGGCACCCCTGACAATTTCCATGATTTTCATTTATGAATAATTGGGTGTTTGGATCAGCACTTAGATTTTTCAAATAACTGAAGGACACAGTAATATTTTGGTAGGGAAATGGGGTTAATTGAATTAACAGAAAATGTGCAATATTCATCAAACGAAATTAGACAGACACTCAGACATGTACCCAGGTGCACAAGAATGCACGTACATTTGGGGTGCCTGTGTGTCACCAGAACATTCACACCATATGCCTGACTTAGAGGAAGGTACACATCTTACTATAGCCGCTTTCCGACCGCAGGGATTTTTGCAGTTCCTAGAACATAACGTTCCTATAACCCTTTTTTTCTTGTGTTCTGATAGAAGAAATTGCAGGATTATTTAGTTCCTCGCACCGCCGTTCCTATAACCTTTTTAGCTCCTACTCCAGAGCAGGGTCTATCCCTTTTCCCTTTTCTTAGGTCTACGTTGTTTGGTCCAACTTATAAATTACGCCGGTCGCTTCGTTTGTCTGTTGCATATAATACTATGCTGGAGCCTTCGTCTTTTGTGTTTCTCTGTTAAGTAGCTACTCAATTTACTTCAGCCTAGTTTTTAAACGACGCGGTTCGAACTCAGTTATTAGGACATATCAACACAACACTCTTTTTTATTTTTATTGCACAGGATGTCGTTTTCAGCCTAGTAATCTGAACAAACAAACAAACAGCAAGCCGCTGAAGGAACCCAGCACTACTTGAGCTGAAAACAACAAGATCATCCGCATACATCTCCAATCATACACCCAGTGTTACAAAAACATTAAACTGTGAAATGTTGTTGTGTGTGGCCCTACGCTAAAGTCAAGTGACGACGCTATAAAAGACTGTTGCGGTGCGGTGCTTGCGTCACTCCCTTATCCCTCCTAACAGTTCCTATGGCCACTTGACCAGTGTGAATGCAAGTAGTCAAGTAGTTAGAACTGTTTAGAAGTGGACTGTTCCTATAACTACGTTCCTGTAACTACTTGGTCGGAAAGCGGCTTATGTTGACTTTCCATTGTGTGTCCCAATGGCATCACGCGTATCATTCTTTTTATTGGTAGAATTGTTCTATCTGCAAGCTTGGTAAAATAATCAACCAAGAACTTAGTCTCCCGAGTTGAGTTTTGTCTCATTGACCACCATCTCATCAAACCTAAAGAAAAACCACAACACACTTCAAATAAGGGAGAGCTTTCTGACTTGCATGCATTTCATTCGCATTTTATTTGTGTTGTGCTTGCCTAGGTGGGTGACTTTGGTCTGGCCCGTGAATATGGATCTCCCCTGAAGCCTTACACCCCTGTGGTAGTGACCCTGTGGTATCGTTCTCCAGAGCTGTTGCTAGGAGCCAAGGTAAGTTGGAACGTAACACAGATCTCATAAAGCTATAAACACAACCTGTAACATGGTTCATTGTCTCATGACATATTATCCATAAACACAAATTTTTCTCTCAAATGTTGTTCCCAAATGTGTTTGCAGTTGTCCTTTATAGAGATATTTCCGTCACCTTATTAAAGCAATATTGTGAAACATCTGTTTTTGTTATTAGGCAAAGAAATGTCCAACAAATAAGGAGTGTGCTTGGCACCAGACTTAACATCTGTTCATTGTTGTTAATCTAGTGATTACAGTAATGTAGGCTATAATGTATCATTTGTTATTCAAGACAAATTATTTTCCGTACTGGCTTGCAATGTCTTTGTGTGGAAGACCCGTCCTCCCTTAAGCTCTCGAACATTTGCTCACTATGTGTGTGTGAGCGAGACTGAAAATCTCAGATGGAAACTAGCAGATAAGTGACTGATGCCCCCATACAAATATATTTTAATTTCCTATTTAAGCAATGCACAAATCTGCTTTATGATGTTAAGTTGTCTGGAGCAACAGTTGTTGGCTACAATACTAGCTTTAAATTCATCATCAAGCTATTTTCACTAGTAGAAAGTCAAGTGACATGTATTATTATTGTGTAGCTTGTGTTGATTTGCTGTGCGATATCAAAATTCTTGCTATCAAAATTTAAAACCTACTGTGGTGGCTGTTTTGGTTCAGGATGAAACTCACTCTGTGCAAGAATCCAAGACCATCACGCTTTCCATCATGTTTACATCCTGGGGTTGTAAATATCAACTTTAAGCAATACAAAATGTAGACAATATTAGATAGCAAAACAGATATTTCACAATATCTAACTAGCAACAAATGCATATTATGGACAAAATAATTATACATTCCCGGTATCGATTCTGTGTTCAGTAAAAACATATGTAGGTGAGTCTACGTGGCATAGTGGGCTAAGATGCTGCGTTGCAGGACAGTCTACATCATGATAGCGGTCAGCGGTTTTAGCTTGACTATGGGTTCTGACTTTCCCTGGACCTCCTGCACGAGGCAGTGTAAATTGGCATAGCGCTGATAAGTCAGATTATCTATTCTTCCATTTCGCTCTCCAGCAACTCGTGTTCAGATCGGGCGCCTGTAAATTCAATCGCGGAAGACCGTGCATGACCTGACTAAAGTCTTCCATGTTGGATGAGCAGTGTGAAAAGGAATCGGCCAGCACGGCGGGTTGTGGTTGGGTGAACCATGTGAGCTGCCTTCACCATCCCCCATCTGTCCAAGGAGTTGTAGAGCTGGTGACAAGGCAGGGTTAGTGAGAAATTGGACAAGACCAATTGGGAGGGGGTAATTAAACATTTGTAAAAAAAAATGGTCACAATATGTTAACGGTTCAGCCCTGTTAACTTTTTTTAACCGTTCTATACTGTTTAGGAATTTGATCTTGAACACAGCCCAAGTCTAATTTTAAGCTTGTCCTTGCCCAGACTAACCGTCCAGCCCCAACTCATACTGTGCTGTCTGTTCCTTGGAATACTATGGTTTTAGCTTGTATGTCTGTGTTTTTCTCTCCACAGGAGTACTCAACAGCTGTGGACATGTGGTCTGTGGGCTGCATTTTTGGAGAGCTCCTTACCCAAAAACCACTCTTTCCTGGAAAATCTGAAATCGACCAAATTAACAAGATATTTAAGGTTAGTGCAATTTATCTAAAAGTCCATTGTCTAGGAAGTCAATACACTTTATGTACAGTATTCCACTGCTTCACATGAATGCATTCTTGACAGCCCTTTGGCTTTTTGTGTTCTGGAACTCTCCACAAGGAGGCGGAGCGATTAAAACAAAACCTGATGTAGACTAGGGTTGGGTACCGTTGAACCGATACCAGCACTAATACCGGTACCTGGAATTTGGTACCGTTACACAACGGTACCTTATTTCGGTACTTAGAAAAACTGAAGAGATGTGGCTAAAGGTGGCAGCACATAAAATATACATATTTTTATAAGTTAAAAATGTATTGCTTGATTTGATTACATTTATGCTTGATGTTGGCTAGTTAGCTAAGCAGATACAACATGAGCTGATAGAACATGAGTCGTTGACATGTCCTAAGCTGTGTGAAAAATATGCTAGTAAAATGCTATATGCTAATGATGCTATAATGATAAAGTAATGAAAAAGCCCAATTATCTCCAACAACAATTTATTCAACTAGGTATTAAATTACGTGAACATGACAATGAAGTTAATGTTGATACTGCCGTCCTTGGAGGCCTTTTGCCACCAAAACAGTAGCCCCATACGCAACAAACTGCAATGCACTGTGTTCTGACACCTTTCTATCAGAAATGGCTTGGACTTTTTCAGCCATTCAAGCTACAGTAGCTCGTCTGTTGTATTGGACCACACGGGCCAGCCTTCGCTCCCCATGTGCATCAATGAGCCTTGGCAAGCGTAATGCTGTTCCAGAACAGTGCTTGCTTTGGTAGATGTCATCTGGCAAAGTCTGGCCTTTCTATTCTTGAGGCTTATGAATGGTTTGCTCCTTGTGGTGAACCCTCTGTATTTTCTCTCGTGAAGTCTTCTCTTTATGATAGACTTAGATAAAGATATGCCTACCTCCTGGAGAGTGTTCTTCACTTGACTGGATGTTGTTATGGGGGTTTTCTTTACCATGGAATAGATCTTACGATCATCCACCACTGTCTTCCATGGACGTCCAGGCCTTTTGTGTTGCAGAGCTCACCAGTATGTTCTTTTTTCTCAATGTACCAAACTGTGGTTTTGGCCACTCCTAATTTTCCTGCTATGTCTTTGATGGATTTAAAGCTCAGCTTTAAGCACATATTCATTATTTAACTGTAACTTGAATAAATTTTGGTTAACAGCCAAAATAATGAAACTTGTGTCAGTGTCCAATTATTTCCTTACCTAACTGTATATTGAACTACTCTGAATGGTAAACCTTTGCTAAACGACTATTTAACGGCCTGTTTCTGTGTGATGTGGGTGATCTCGCCAGGACTTGGGGTCACCCAGTGAGAAGATTTGGCCAGGGTACAACGAGCTCCCGGCGGTGAAGAAGATGACATTCACAGAGTATCCCTACAACAACCTCCGAAAGCGCTTTGGAGCCCTGCTTTCAGACCAGGGCTTTGACCTCATGAACAAGTAAGCAGAGCCTATTTAACTCCAGACCATCAACTGAATGGTATATGTAAAAGCGGACTGATGTCATATTAGCTATTTGTGTCATGATTTTGTTTACTCTGTCAGCCCTGTGATATGATTCAATTCAGTTCAGTCACTGCATTCTTGGCAAGCAGACTATAAACATTAGAGTTAGCAACTTGGCTTTGCAGATACCTCAGCTCTCTTTCATACTGGTGTTACATTTCAAACAGCCATGCTTTCATTCTCAGTTAAGAAAAATGTCATAAACCACCGGGCTCAATACACAAGTCTGTGAGGGCCCTGTGAACGCTACCAACAGATAGTGTTGACTGTACAAATATTTGACTGTAGACTTCTAGAAAGTGAGGAATGGTTAACAGCTGCAAGTTTTTAGCTTTCAAATCTGAATACAGATTGATATGTCAGGAGATGTTTTAAAAAGAATCAGTAATCAGTGGTACGCCTGCTATACATAGCTGATACTTTATTAGGAAAAGCCCTTCCTCTAGTCTCGTGTTAAAATGTTGGAAGCCATGAATCTGCACTAGTTGGTGCTCACCTGTCCGGACAGGATGGGGCACAGCATCAAAAGGGCTATACGTAGTGGCTGAAGAATGCTGTCAACTTAATCCAATAGCAATCTATAAAAGCTATCTTTGAGGGTCATTGTTTTACATGGCAGGGTAGACATTAATTAATTTACACAACAGCAGGAAGCAATGATGTGATTGGGGTGTTTTAATTACATTATCTTACATTTAGAAAAATTGCACAAGTAGGGATGTAACGGTTTTATTGATTCACAGTTTACTGCGGACTGTTTTAATACTGTTTACATTTTCTCATTCACAGTGTGAATGAAGTCAGAATTATTCTCGAATTGGAAAAGGAAATAATGTTCCCATTGTAAATATCAGATAAATTAAGAGGGAAGCAGCTACATGTACACAGAATCATATAAACTTCAGGTGATAAAAATCTCTGAACAGTCACCAAGGCCACGTGCCTGAATTGCATGGCAGAGTGCAGCACACTGAAATGGCAATGTCAGAGTCTGAACCTCAGAGACTGAGGTCCGCAGTTTGGGAATACTTTGGATGTTTCACAAGGCACCTTCAGTACTGATGTTTACCCAATATGCAAAGATGTCTGAGAAAGTGTTGGCTCAGGCAGGAAACACTTCGATCCTGAAGTCACATGTCCATGAGCATCATCCCACAGAATATGCATAGAGAAATGGAAGTGAAAATAGGTTAGAGACTAATACATTATACTTTAATAAATATCACAGCCAGATCAATGTGTCCAAGTTTTGTAATGACATGTTAGTTCTCTATAGCTAATGTTATGTCACACTATAAAATGAGTTAAGCACAGAGGCAACATTGAGATAGGAAAAATCTATGTTAATACAAAAATTTTCAGGCGAGCAGTGCATTAGGTTTACTGTAATACTACTAATGATCTGTTTACGAAGTGTTTCAGGCCTACAGAAAATTGACAGTAGTCAAAATGAATAATCTTGTTTTTCATTATTAGTGTGACCAGTTTATTTATTTTTTTCTATTGTAATATAATATAAATAATAGTATAGTATAATGATAGGAAAGCACAGTTGAGAGTGTTGATGAGGACAAGACTGGATGGAGTCAGAATAACAGACTGGAAGCTTTAAAAGGAGGGTAGTGCTTGAGAACATTGTTCTTCCTCTGTCAACCATGGTTACCTGCAAGGAAAAGCGTGCCGTCATCATTGCTTTGCACAAAAAGGGTTTCACATGCAAGGATATTGCTGCCAGTAAGATTATACCTAAATCAACAATTAATCGGATCATCGAAAACTTCAAGGAAAGAGGTTCAATTGTTGTGAAGAAGTCGTCAGGGCACCCAAGAAAGTCCAGCAAGCGCCAGGGCCGTCTACTAAAGTTGATTCGGCTGCAGGATCGGGGCACCACCAGTGCAGAGCACTGCAGGCAGGTGTCAGTGCAGTTGCAGGCACAGTGATGTGAAGACCTTTGGAGGAAGGCCTGATGTCAAGAAGGGCAGCACAAAGCCACTTCTCTCAAGGAAAAACATCAAGGACACACTGATATTCTGCAAAAGGTACAGGGATTGCACTGCTGAGGACTGGGGTAAAGTCATTTTCTCTGATGAATCCCCTTTTCGATTGTTTGGGCCATCCAGAAAACAGATACCATCAGTCATGTGTCATGCTAACAGTAAAGCATTGTGAGACCATTCATGTGTGGGGTTGCTTCTCAGCCAAGGGAGTGGGCTCACTCACAATTTTGCCTAAAAACACAGCCACTAATAAAGAATGGTACCAACATATTCCTCTAAGAGCAGCTTCTCCTAACCATCCAAGAACAGTTTGGTGAAGACCAATGCGTTTTCCAGCATGATGGAGCTTCATGCCATAAGGTGAAATTGATAATTAAGTGTCTCGGGAAACAAAACATTGACATTTTGGGTCCATGGATTCTCCAGGATTCTCTCCAGACCAAAATCCCATTGAGAACTTGTGGTCGATCCTCAAGAGGCGGGTGGACACAAACCCATAAATTCTAAAGAACTCCAAGCATTGATCATACAAGAATGGGCCATCAGTCAGGATGTGGTCCAAAAGATAATTGAGAGCATGCCAGGGTGGATTGCAGAGGTCTTGAAAGAGAAGGCTCAACACTGCAAATATTGACTCTTTGCACAAACTTAATGTAATTGTCAATAAGACTTTGACAATTATGGAATGCTTGTAATTATACTTCTGTATACCATAGTAACTAGGGCTGGGTGATAATTCAATATTTATCGATATCGAGTTTTTGAAAATAATATCGAGAACATTACCCCATATCGACATATCGCGATAACATCTGGTTTTGTTCTGAAACAAAGAAACGTCCAAAAAATGAGGAGTATTTCATATTGCTTGTAGTTCAGTTTTACCTGAAACCTCTAAGCAGAAATATATCAAGGTCAATCAATAGTTTTTTGTATGTATTGTTTTTATTTGTTAATACAGCAGACTTGACACTTAGATTTAATGAAGTCACAGCAGGTCCTATATATATTTCAATATATCGTCAGACATATCGTATCGAAATAATATATTTTTTATATTGTGATATAATTCTTTGGCCATATCGCCCAGCCCTAATAGTAACTACAGACAAAGATCTAAGAACACTGAAGCCTACTTGTTACACTCTCAGAACTTATGACCACCACGACTGTATGTCCCATGGTACTGCCAATGCTGGTCTATGGGGATTTCTTTGCTATGTGCTGGATTTTATGCACCTGTGAGCAAAAGTGACTGAAACACCTGAACTTAATAATTAGTACCGTATATGGTTATCCACATACCTTTATCCATAGTGTATATTTGTGTTTGTAAAACATTTAATACATACAAAAATAATACCAAAAATACTAACAATACTATTTTTTGTGATGGTTTTCATACTGTGAAAATCTCATTGTTACACCACCTAAGCACAAGCATCCACACATGCCAACTGTTCTGTAATTTAATGAATTGATACATATTTTACTAAAAGCAAGCTTGTTGGCCTCACTGCCACAGGCATATGACCAGTTGCATCTCCACATTTTTGAAAGTGTTCATTGTTACACTACCTTGGCATGCATCTGTATCCAGTCTAAGGCCGCATTTACAAACAGATAGATTTTCGAGTCCACTCGAGCTGAGACAATTTCCATACTGTTTGTATTTACATTGTCGTGTCTCCAAAACGTAATTGCGTGGGTGTGTCATTCAAGATGTCTTGAGCTGGGTGCCGGAACACTTTGCTCAGAAACCAGCCGACCCCATTGATTTACATGTGAAGACTTTCCCCGCAATACACGTTTCTCCTGGGCAGGTTGCAAATTCCCAGGTGGGATCTTTCAAATTCTTCTTGTGCTCTACCTCCGGGGGTTGAATTGAAATCGAGAGAGACCCACTAGTTTACACAGTACAATTGTTTCTCGTCTAGAGCTCTGCTCGAGCGGACTCAAAAATGTTGCTGGAATCTATCGTAGTATTAAAAGCCCAGCAGCACACAGCAGTCATCCTGACATTCTTGGAGGTTGTTCAAGGCCAACATGACCTCCATCTTACCTGCCACTCTGAGCTTTAAGCACATCCTATTTTAACCATCTCAATGTGTTCATCATTTAGAATTTTATATTTTTAATAAACAAAAATGTATAGGGCTGTACATTTCTATAAAATTTTCTGTAAAAATTAGAATATCATTATCACATGATTTATGTTTGATATTGGGCTACCATTCTCTGGCCAATTTGACCAGTATTGTCTGACTTGTTGCTTTTGCTAACCCGTTGTGTTCAGATTAAATGGTCTAAACATGTACCATTTCAGTATCTAGAGAAAGACCACTTATATTATGGAATCATAAATGCAGATTACAGAAGGGCGGCCATTTTGACAGTTCTCTGCTTTCCCGTCCTTCACCTTAGGTTCCTCACCTTCTGCCCAAGCAAGAGGATTTTGTCAGACGAGGCACTGAAGCACGAGTATTTCCAGGAGACACCACTACCCATCGACCCTTCTATGTTCCCCACATGGCCAGCCAAAAGCGAGCAACAGAGGGTGAAGAGGGGCACCAGCCCACGGCCCCCTGAGGGAGGCCTGGGCTACAGTCAGCTGGTAAGGCTAGATTCAACCCTCTGTGGACTATCAGAGCTTGCTCTCTGAAACTACATATTACTGTTTTTTGTACATCTCCAGAATTCCATTGCATAAGGACACGTTTTACTCACCAGCTAACGTTTGTCGCTTGTCTCTCCAGGGTGACGATGACCTGAAAGACACAGGCTTTCATCTGACCACCAGCAATCAAGGAGCTTCTGCCGTAGGCCCAGGGTTCAGCCTCAAGTTCTGAGCTGGAGGACAGGAAGGACAACATGCATTTCAGAGGAGACAATGGCCTGGCCACCAGACAGGACAAGAAATCATAGGACAGTTGGTTTCTAATGTGGCTAGACTCATGACTGGACTGATGGCTTTCAGGTGTCGGTTAACTGCCCTCACCATGATCCTTTGAGGGTAGAGACTGGTTAACCACGGACAAACCTGGGCTCAATTTCTTGTTCTCTTTTCATGTTGGCTAAATCCTAATAGTTGAACCTTAAACCTCAAATGTGTGAAAGTTCAAGAGTTTAACTCCAATGGGAAAAAGGCATCTGTACATTGAAACGAAGCAATGATTGACCTGTAGTTAAGGCCAAGCAACCCCCTCTTAACATGGATAGTTAGTTTGACCTTTTCTCATACTGGCTTTTTTACATTGCTGAAGACATCCATATTGTAAGTGGTTGGTATTTCCTCAGTACTGAAGGTATTGTATAATAAGAGTGTTAGAGCTGTTGATCCATCATATTGTACAAACTTAACTGTATGACTGACAGCTTATCTTACCATACTGATTCGGGACATGTTTTGCTAGTAATAAACTGTAATAATTTTATTTGTCTGCCTTTTTGCGGGAATTTGTAAACCTTGTCTAAGATAAGCAAACAGCTCCACACTGCCTGCTAAAAGAAAAGTTCCTGCCTTGAACCAAGCTGAATAGTAGCATGCCAAACGTGATGTCATTATTTGCACTGCACACATGCTTAGCACTTTTCTTTCAGAAGAGGCCCAAGAATTGTCGTTTGTTGCTCTTTATTACCATTATTCAACATCAGTGGCATTTTTTACAATATTAATGTATTGTATCTAAACTATCATCAATTATTAACTAAATGCAAAACAATATTCCATATTATTGGAATCTGTACCAGTAATGAGTCAACGGAAAAACGGAATTCTATTTCTACTGTATGTTGAAATCCATTTTCATTACCGAACAGTTTGAATTCATGGTTTTAAGCCGTTCTGTGTTAATAACAAAAGTAGTCCATCTACTCTCACAACGAAACCTTAAAGCTGTTTGTTCTTTTATACAACATCAGTGTTGTTAATGGGGTGGGGTTGTACTCGGTGCTTAATTTGAGCCGCACCTCAGAATTGGTGCGCTTTGCTAGATCTGTTAGCTCTTGCGCATGACTTGTCTTTTTCCATCACTGTTTGCCGTCGGCACTGTAAACATTGTAATAAAAGCGATAACAGTTCAATTAAGTTACATATTCTTCCTCACTAATTTTGCCCACTGATAGCTGTCATGTATGGTAAAAGCACGTAATTATATTTTCCAGACCGGTTGTTGATTTGCCGGTGTCAGTGTAGTGAGTAGGCTAAATAATCTTGAAACAGTGGTGATTCACTTCTAAGAATTAAAACAAGGAAATGCTGTTGGAAAAGTATTAAAAAAATTTATGTATACATGTCGTTATCGTTTACTACAGAGTTTCATATCTATCCTGTGCGCATGTAATTAACAAATGCACTCGGTTGAAACGAAGCGCTGGTTTTCCCTGTAAATGTTTTTGCCAGCTTCTGAGCTGTGCAAGTCAAACCCAAAATGACTCCTTACTTTTACTGAAGACTCAGTTGTAATTTTAGAGTGTACCTCCAAATCCGGTGAACGGGGAGGAATTACATCACATTTTGTTTGCCTACCTCCTTTAAAGGGTCCAAAGGTTTTTGGACAATCGCTGATCAGCTGTTCCATGACTAAATTGTGTAATTCCCTCATTAGTTAATTTACAATTAAGCAGATAAAAGTTGCAGATTATTTTTTAAGTGTTGTTAAAGCTATTGCTGTTAACCATCAATATGAAGTCAAAAGCGCAGTCACTGCAATTAAAGCAAGCAGTAATTAGGCTGAGGAATATAAGCAAAATCAGAGATGCCAAAATATATGGAATTTTGTAGCCAACTCAAATATTTGGTATATTCTTAAAGACTGCATTGATGAGGTCAGGAACACCAAAGGGCCAGAAGACCACAGCAAATTACTGCAGCAGATGACAGAATGATGTACTTGGTGAAGAAAAAAACCTTCACAAACGTTTGGTAGATTAAGAACACTTTCCAGGAGGTAAGTGTATCTTTGTTAAAGTCATCAAGAGAAGACTTCACCAGAATACATACAGAGGGTTTACCACAAGATGTATACCATCGGTAAGCCTCAAAACCAGGAAGACCAGATTTAAAGTTTGCAAAAAACAATCTAACGAACACTACTGTTCTGGGTCAAATCCTATTGAATAATGAGACAAATATCAACTTGTACATGAATGATTGGAAGAGAAGACGTTATCTAGGCGGGAGGTGAACTGCTTGTGTTCCGAAACACCACCTCATCTGTGGAGCATGGTGGAGGTAGTGTTATGTCATGGGCATGTATGGCTGCAAATTAATA